>WTTZ01000093.1:0-98285 GCA_011750695.1 Penicillium sp. OUCMDZ-019 | reverse complement strand
TATAAAATAATAATTTTAGGTTTAATTAAAATCTTATCTAATTTTTTATAGCTTAACAATCTTTAATTTTAGACTTACCTATTAATATATAAAAGTATAGTGGTTAAAAATCCTAAATTCTTTCCTATATATACTTATAACTAATAAATCTATAATAATTCCCTTAGATAGTTTAGCTGCACTGAACTGTGTTTCTTTTCCTAATTTAGTCAGACTTGACAGCAGAATTAATACCAAGAGGATCACATGTTAGCCTAGTCAAAATCATCTAAGTTAAGATAAGTGTTTTAGAGTATTATAACTAAATTTTAGAGTACCACGATCTGTAGCCCATAGAATTACTATACAAAATGTTTGGCCCGAATGACTATTAATGAACCAATATGAGGTATTCAAACTAGGTCAAAATTTTGAACCGGCCCGAGTAAACAGACTACTTTGGAGCAACGTGAGTGAATTTTGGAGCAATGCGATCTGTAACCCGTTTAAATGTAAAGAAGCAGATATGGAACAACCCCAATGCCGTAGGGTTAGGGTTAGTTTGCATTGTTTGGGTCCACGGGCCGTCATTCTTCCGGGGAATACATCAGGCATCAGGTCTGTTGATGTAATCGATAACTTCTCTCAAGAACATACAGAATCCTCAGTCATATGTGAAAGCTTATCCAAAAAGAGCAAAGTTACTCGATTGTCAAGTGAATCATCATAACGGAGATATACATCATGTCTGGGCCCCATGACCCCTCCCGCATATTGGAGGTTGTGCTCCAATCGCTGCGGGGCGATGGGCAAACAGAGCCAGCCATCGAAAACGCCTACGAAGCAATAGCACTTATTGGACATGCATCTATGGTGGCTGCACAATATCGCCTGGTGGGTTTGGGCGAAGAGCATAATATTGGTACGAGAACACCAGGATCGGCAGGAAGGAGGTTTGCTGACATCTCGATAGAAAGCAATACAGACGCCACCATTTTGCCAAAGAACTGGAACGCTCATAATAGCACTTACGCTTTTCGATATGCTCACCAACAATCATCAACCGAGTATATACTGAAAGTCAACCGGTTGGGCAATAATGCAGTCGTTATGGGGCTGGCTGGCGAAGATAAGGCAACGTCGTTCGATATACCTGTCAACGAGTATATCTCGTCATCTGCCTTACCTTTTCAGATACAACCAGACCAGCCGGATAGTCTGAGGGGCATTTTTGTGACACAGGACCGCCTAGAAGACTTGATCAATCTCTTTAAGATCCATGTCATCCAGAAATTCGCCATTCCGAGCCAGCCCAAAGAGGACGTGCGGGAAGCTAGATATCAACGCGAGCAACAGCCTGAAGGGCCTCCACAGCGTGATCCATTACGTGAAGACCAGGCTCCTCAGCCTGCTCGCCCGTATCCATTTGATGATCCCCTAGCTGCTGCACCACGTCGTCCAGCCCCGGTTGGCGACTTTGCTCCACCTGGGTTCGAGGATGAGTACCAACTGAACCAACCGTCGCGAGCGATGCCATATGGACAAGGAAATTTGCCGCGTAGTGGCGATCGAGATTTGTATCCCCAAGGACTAGGTCCATATGATCCGTTGAGAGGGTCATTTGGACCGGGTGCAAGCGGCGGTGGTGGGATGCATCCGACGCCAGATGACCCAATGTTCGGAGGCTTTGGAGGACAACAGGGCGGCTATGACCCGCGAGCACCTCCAGGATCTCGATATGATCCTGTAGGCCCTTGGGACACGCCGCCCTCTGGTCGAGGGTCGGGGCCTGGCGGGCGTGGCTTTGGACAGGGAGGGTTCGGTGGCGGATTCGGAGGCGGATTTGGCGGCGGAGACATCATTTAACGAGCAAATTGCATGACTTTGTGATGATTAGTTGATACTTGCATGTATAATGAGAATGTAATACCATCAAGTACAGAAAGTAACGGATTGTTGTTGCTAAATTCCTGCAATGAGGCGGGCGGGGGCTCGGGCCCGCTGCCATTGGCCGTGGCTCGGGCGTCTCCCCATAGCGCTGTGGCACACCAGCGTGGCGCAACCTCCGCGTCTGTTTGGGAGTTGGCCGTCCACCGTCCCAGACGCAACCTCGCAAGACAGACAAAACCCGCATCCCCACTGCCACGACCTCGACCAAAAACCATTCAATCCCATTGTCACTTCAAGAAACATCTATCGCAAGCACCTCTTTCTCTTCCATAGCCTCCCTTTCTTTTCCTTCGTTGATCGCTGTTGGCTTAACCTCACGAGACCCTCGTTCCGCCCCTCCTTCAGGTCTCGTTAGGCTGACCTTCCTTCCACACGGCACAAAATGGAGAACAACATGGAAATCGACACAGTCCGGTCTCCAGAACCTCATCACCTTTCGCCGACCACAGATCCTGGATCTATTCCCACTCTTGATGGATGGATCGAAAGCCTGATGAGTTGCAAGCAACTAGCGGAAAATGACGTGCAGCGACTGTGTGATCGGGTATGCTTGCACCCCTGTAACATGCAGTGTTTATGACTAATTTTTTACTCTCTTGAAAGGCAAGGGAGGTTCTTCAGGATGAATCGAACGTACAGCCAGTGGTATGTATCCTCGAGTGGACTTTGGGCAGCGGGAGGCCAGGTTGACTCACAATTTTTGAATCGCAGAAATGCCCCGTCACGGTCTGTGGAGATATTCATGGACAATTTCATGACTTGATGGAGTTATTCCGTATTGGAGGACCGAATCCAGACACGAACTACCTTTTCATGGGTGAGTGATATTTTTCGACTTCGCGCGCGTCGCCTTTTTTTCCCTTCTTCTCTGCGCCTTTCACAAAGCCGACTGACACTGGCTTAGGCGACTATGTTGACCGTGGATATTACTCCGTCGAAACTGTAACACTACTCGTCGCCTTGAAAATTCGTTACCCTCAACGCATTACAATCCTTCGTGGAAACCACGAATCTCGACAGATCACGCAAGTTTACGGCTTCTACGACGAGTGTCTACGCAAATACGGAAACGCAAATGTTTGGAAGTACTTCACTGATCTTTTCGACTATCTTCCTCTCACAGCTTTGATTGAGAACCAGATTTTCTGCCTTCATGGAGGCCTCAGTCCATCAATTGATACCCTTGACAACATTCGATCTTTGGATCGCATTCAAGAAGTGCCCCACGAAGGTCCCATGTGTGATCTGCTCTGGAGTGATCCGGATGACCGATGTGGCTGGGGAATTTCTCCACGAGGTGCAGGTTACACATTTGGACAGGATATCTCTGAAGCATTCAACCATAACAACGGCTTGACTCTCGTTGCACGTGCTCATCAATTGGTAATGGAGGGTTACAACTGGTCTCAAGACAGAAACGTCGTTACCATTTTCTCAGGTATGGGCTAGCTCACTAGGAAAATACTAGGGAATACTATTCGCTAACTGATGATAACAGCCCCCAATTATTGCTATCGCTGTGGCAACCAAGCTGCTATCATGGAGATTGATGAGCACTTGAAATACACCTTGTATGTCTTCACACGTCTGCTTCCTGATTTATAAAAATAAGGCTGACACGATTAGCTTGCAATTTGATCCATGCCCCCGAGCTGGAGAACCGATGGTATCAAGACGGACGCCTGATTATTTCCTTTGAGCCATGAATAGACTTACTCTCTTGAACAAACTAACGATCCACTTGGTCTTATACCCGACTTCACTTTTTCTTGATTCGCCTTTGTCCCACATGGAAGCTGGATACGAACCGATCAAACGCTTGGCATTGGGAGGAAAGGGCCGGTCTTCTGGGAACGGCGTATTAGAAAATTAATTGACACATGTGTTTCTACGCGTGCTGACTACTTGTTTGTCGTTGATACCATACTTGAAGGAGTCAAATTTTATTTTACATACAACACACATTCATGTTTCTTTTTCTCGTGAGGATAGCACCTACCACCCTAATCATTAGACCTAATGAGAGATTGATCTGTAAGATTTCCTTTTTTCTCCGCTGTATTTCCATTTTACACTGTCGAAGGCGTTTTGAGCAAGATACCGCCGTCAACATGAAGAACTTGCCCATTCACGTAGGTGCCTGCTTTGCTGCATAAATAGAGAACTGCACTGCCAATATCAGTGTCTTTGCCTGGACGAGCTGCAGTTATCGTCAGTATCTTTAACTACTTCTTAGATTGCCTGCTCTAGTGGATTTAGGCAAAGCACTGGTTCTTACAGGCAGGGATCTCATGCCCAATTTTCTGCAACCTCTCTCGTTGCGTCTCATCCCTGACGCCTTCCCCGGGGAATATTGGAGGGAATACGCCCGGTGCAATACAGTTCACTCGAATTCTCAACGGGAGAAATGTATGTGCCCATTCCTTTGTTAGATGGATGAAGGCGGATTTTGCCGACGAGAAAGCAAATTGCCCATGACTATGTGTCTTTGTTAGACCGGAAGCAGAAGAGATATTCAGAATGGTACTTGAATGGCCTTGGGTGTGTTGCCTGCCCTTGTCAAGCAGTGGGAGCAATGCAGCTGTCAAGAAATGATGGGCAGCAATATTGCCTGCAAATGCATCTTTCCAGGCATCCGGTCCATCAGTGGTCATCCAGTTGGATACAGAGTTCACATCACTGAAGTTGACATCGTGAGTTTCGGATCGTGCGCGTTCTTCTGGAGACACGCTCCCATTGTTGATGAGAATGTTTACGCCCTTGGGCTCGAGTCGAGCCAACTCAGTTGCCACTTTGCGTCTATCATCTGTTATGGTTATATCCGCTGGTAAACTAGAGGTCACATCAGTTTAGTGCTCTTCCTAATAGCAGGGTATTGGGGGAATCATATAATAAAACGAGTCAAGGGTTTATGCAGCAGTATTATATGGCAACGAAGAAGACGTACGCAATTGCTTTGCCGTTGTTGCATTCCTCGGAATTGATCACATCGGCTGCCTTTTGGAGGAGATCCTGTCGTCGACCGACGAGGTAAACATGCGCACCGTTGTTGGCTAGGGTTTGGGCCGCCATGAGGCCCATGCCAGTTGCGGCACCGGTAATGACAGCAACATAGTCCTTGACACCGAAGAGTGTCTGTGATCGGAGATCTCGGCCGGTTGTCATTTTTCTTTCGTCTGTCTGGTTACTATCTTTAATTTGTCTCGAAATTGTAGCGGAAGAAGATGGGTACGAAGCAGCCAGAAAGGGTTGCCTCCCAATTGCCCTAGAAATATATTGCAACCAAACCTTAAACACGCCAGTAAATGGAGTTCGGTAGCATCACAGTGACATATTTTCTATGTTCATGGTCGTCCAAACGGAATTCTCCTCATTGGGAGCCAATATTCGAAATATCATGTGACTTGAATAAGCTGAGTACCTAGTCTTTAGTTTGGCCACGAAAGTAAGTGGCTAGTTGAGTATATAGGGCTGAGAGTATCATCAGACATGACCTACCATAATTTATATGTAGAGCGTTCCATGAGCCAAACCGGGGTTGCAACTATCAATTGACCGCATAGAGCCCGAAAGCAATAATAAGAAGCAATTCACAAACTCACAGCAACCTCAATGTTGTATCTAGAAAGCACAGCATCAGTGTCGATATGCAGACGCATGTAAATAAATAAACTAGTCTGCAAAAGGACTAGACCGGAAGCACGTGCACTAACTTCAAGGCCGCAAGGCGATGGAAGATCTTGGCTCGGCGCTAGGCCGGTTGTGGAATAGCGGACATCTCAGTCTCCGAGCAAATCTACATTGATGCTCTCTACATTGGAGAGAAAGTAGAGAATTCCGTCAAGAGTTTGATCATACAGTAAGAGCATTGTCCATAGTATACTGTATACTGTATATGTTGTACGTATTATGCAGAGTTATGCTGCCCCGCAAGAGAACAGGGCGGACCCACGTGACGTCTGCAAGTCATCGAGCAGTGACTAATCACGCCCCACGCAGGCCCGCCTCTAGAACTCCCCCGCACGCGGCGGCCAATCTGCATTTCAGAGTCACGTCTTATCCGGTGAATCCACTTCGTCCTGCCATTGCTGTGCTCTTCACCACTCCTCAATTGTTGATATCGAATTGATGTCTCTTTCCCCGCCGCTCTGCCACCTATAGATCAGCGTTATGCCTCAAGAGAGGATCGAGAAAGGCAAGAGAGTGCGCGCCTGCACCATTTGCGGCCGAACCTTCAAACGAACCGAGCACTGTATTCGACATGAGCGCGCACGTAAGAAGGCCATCTATATATCTCATATACTGCCATCAATGACCACCTGAGCTGATTGACCGCTGCCAGATTTTCGCGAGCGTCCCTTCTCTTGCAGGTTCTGCGACAAGTCATACGGCAGAAAGTAAGTGCCTCGGCAATAGCTCCGATACAATTCAAGTCGCTAAATATCTCGTTTTTTCCACTATAGAGACCTGCTCGTTCGACACGAACGCACACTCCACGCCGATGAATGGGCTAATGCGCAATTAAATGCCTCTCCGAGTACCCCCGCACGTCCAGGTCGCCGTCGCCAGAATCGCGATAGTTGGAGTCACGTCCAACCACTCCCGCAAACCCTGCCACCAACAGAACCGCAATATAAAGAAGAACCACAAAATGTTATGCGAGTAAATGATGAGACAGTGATACAATTTGAAAGTTTTCTCCCGTCCCCTCGCGTTTCATCTTCATCTGAAATCAGTGACCCAGAGTTGGTCACCGGCGTTTCAGATGGCATGGAAGTCGAGTTTCCATTAGACCCGAGTCTATCAAATGGAATCCATATGCTTGTTGGAGATGTCGAAAATGCGTCTCATGAATTTATCCCTGCATATCCGATGGAACAACGTTATGATTCGTATCTGCAACAACATGATTTGGAACATTACAACGCCTATCAGGGCTTACCAATTGACCCTAACCTCACAACCGACGTTCCAAAGAACAACGGCTTCCCAATTATACAAGATGATACGTTTTCTAGGGCGGAAAACGTAAATCTTTTCGCTTTGTTTCCGGATTTTACTCTTGACCAACAGAGTCTAACTCAATATATTGATGGATCATTTGATGACAAGGTTACGCTAGATCTTCTCAAAGATACATCAAGCGACGACATATTGCCTTCAAATATGCCTCCTCCTGAATCTCGTCGTCGGGGGCGGCCGTCTCGAAATTTCAAGGCGCAAAATAGCCCCCGGTTTCGTAAAGTTTTTACGGAAGAGAGTCGATCGGCTCTTCTTGAAGATCTTCAAAATTCTCTTTCTTGTCAAGTTCAAGAAACCCAAATACCACTTCTAGCAGCTATTCAGCGTTTTATGAATCAGTTCTTTCAGTCTTTCAATAATCGTCTTCCGATACTCCATCTTCCGTCGTTCGATATCTCAGTGACCCCCGCTCCACTTATCTTAGCCATTTGCTCAATTGGTGCTTTATTTGGTCCAGAAAAGGACGTTGCCAATGACCTACGGGAACTCGCAAAGCAAGCCCTGCAGAGCATAGATTCTACTTCTGAAAGGTCCATGTGGGAAGTCCAGTGCAAACTACTTCTAATTGTGCAGGCAGCTTTTGGCGGTGACTGCACTGCAGTAAACTGGGCTCTTGAGAACGTGGGATTCTTCCATCGAGAATTCACTTCCCGCAAAGCAACGCTTTCAGCGACTCGAGATACCAAACTCCCTAATTGGACTGCCTGGGTAGAGAGGGAGTCGTCAAAGCGTCTACTCTTTGGCATGTTCGTCATAAGCAGCCTTTTGACACTCACTTATAACATTTCACCCTGCTTGTCTACCACGGAAGATTTAAAGATTGAGATGCCCACAGAAGAATCTGCTTGGATGGCCGCCGACGAAAATTCCTGGAAGAAAGCAATGACTGCCGCAGTGCCACCCAGTGTGGATGTATATCAGGCATTGACAAGAGTGTTGTTTGGAAAAGAATTCAACCCCGACTCGGAAAGTCAATGGCCCGCCTTCACCGTCACAATTTTAATGCATGCTGTCCATGTGCATATGTGGCATGTTACGCAGTCCACTCAGTCGTTCATAAACTTCTCTGCCAATGTGAAAATAGAGGAACAGATGAAATCTCTATGCACCAGTCAAACCGAGGAGGCATTGGAGAGGTGCTACATGATATTTGCGCACCGGCGTCCCTGTGATGAAGAAAAGAACTGGGACGAGGTTGAAGGCCCACTACTCTTCCATGGCATGGCTGTGCTCCGCAGCTGCTACGTCCGCGCTTTTACCGGCAGTGGAAGTTTCAACCGCTCTATGCTCTTCAGCGATGACGAGGAAGCGATCTTTAGAGTGACCAAGGACTATATGCAAATCGAACAAGTTCGAACTCCTTTCCTTTCGGCGGCTGTTGCACAAGCCTTCGATGGTCTGTTGACTCCGCTACAGGCGGTACATAAGCAGTCAGAGAAGGAAGCTATTTTGGCATGGAGTGTGGAGCATGTGATAGCTGCATGGGATTCTGGTAAGTGAGCAGTAATAATTGAATCAATTCTCTTCTGACCTTGTTATAGCATTGTTCTATACCAAATGGGTACATACAGTCGAAACGCAACGGGCTTTTGCCCAGCCTGACACCGAGGAAAAGAAAAACTTGGAGAAGTTGCTACAGATATTAGGAATCAATGACCAAGCTGAGAAGAGTCCTCAGTCGCTTGCTGCAAGTGCAGCTAGGTTATGGGCTGACTTCATCGACAACAACTGGACTTGGGAAGGTGCGTTGTAAATTTACTAGATGTTCAGGTCCTCATACTAATTTGCCCAGTGACACGGAGAATGGGCAAAGTGCTCCGAAAATTGGCAGTTGTCTATGAAATCAACAAAAACATGCCCTAGGATCCGACTACTTATAAGAGAATGATTTAACATTTCAATTGACATGCGAACCTAAAGGACTCGAGGTCTAGAGTTGAGGTTCTTTGCTATAGACGCTTAGGGGTTATTGAACCCCGTGAGAGTCGGATGCGATAGACCTTTACTGGTCTTAAATACGGCTATACAGCGACTTTTCATGTTTCAGAATCCTACTTGGAGAGGGTATAATGACTTTACCCATCTGATACATTCCTCAGGCTATTATGATGCTCTTCGCCGTGCAATGTATGATATATGCATAGCACCCCACTGATCCGTCGATCTAGATTTCGAGATTATGGCGCGTCAAGTCTTACTTGTACTGTGATTCAGTTCAGTTCCGTTCAGAATGCTCGCTCGTCTTCTCCAGTCGATTATTTCGATACCCATTCACGCTGACTATATTCAACTGAACTGTGTCAGTATGTTTTCAGCCTTTTCTTTTCTTTGGCGTGGGAATTTGTACCATCAATGATTATTATTACCTGTGGTCAAGCTATAATTTAGAGGCAACTGGCTTTAAATTATGCTACGATATGATGTGCGCGAGAGCTATGATTATTTCAGATCTTATCTATAGTTAATGATGTGTATGTATTGTTAGCAATATTATTATATGTCCCTGTTGGGACAATGATTGAACGAGTAATTTTTGCCTGCGTACCATTCAGTTACAATCGGATTATATATGTACATGCCTTTCCTCTTCCCTAATATCTGGCATATGCTGCCAATACCACAGCCGGAGCTTGCATTTGCCCGGGGTGGAAATCAGTGCAAATAATTAATTTGTTGAGCAAATGCTGGCCCTTTTTGGGACTTTTGCAAACTAAAGTTTTGACATGACATATTTTCTATCTGCCGGCCAAACACAAGCCCCGAAAACCCCACCGTCCTGGCTACCAGCCAATAAACTCTCCTCCTTTCAATAACTACTTTGACCAATCAAATGCAACTCCTTGCTGGGATAAAGACTGGCATCACTATTAAAGCCATGGCGATTTACAATTTGGAATTGAAATTGGAAAGGCAGGATTTCTTTATACACAGCTCCAAGTAAACCTTTGGCTAAGCAGAACCATGTCTCAACAAGCCAGCCCCGCGGCAGCCGATCCTAGCGAGACTGAGAAAGCTCCTGTTTATGATGGCCACGGTACCGATGAAGACCCATTTGTGGTTGAGTTCCAGAAAAATGACACCGGCAATCCCATGAACTGGTCCCAGTTTAGTAAATGGTTCATCACAGCCATCGTGACCTTGTCTGTCTTCGCCGCCACCTTCGCGTCTTCGGCATACTCTGAGTCCTCCAACGAGGTCATTGCAGAATTTAAGATCAGCACCGAGGTATTCATAGTTGGTGTCTCTCTGTTCGTCCTCGGGTTTGCAATTGGCCCGGCTGTATGGGGTCCTCTGGTAAGCCTATTTTCTCTTTCGTTGTGGCCGTCTTTAAGTATATAAGCTAACATTTTTCTCCTTTGTAGTAAGTCTTTTTCCTTTTCCGTCATACACAGGTTTCTTCCGGCACTAACTACCATCGATGCCCCCAAGATCCGAGTTATACGGAAGAAAGATCCTATGGATCATCTCCCACGTCGCCATGGTGGCATTCATCGGAGGCTCTGCCGGCAGCCGCAACATTGCCACACTTCTCGTTTTGCGATTATTAGGTGGCATCTTTGGTGCGTCTCCGCTGGTAAACTCGGGCGGTGCTATTGCAGATCTCTTTCCCCCAGCTCAGAGAGGCCTTGCAATGTCTCTTTATTGTGCCGCGCCCTTTTTTGGTCCCGTTCTTGGCCCTGTCGTTGGCGGGTTCGTCTCTGAGAACGTTGGGTGGAGATGGGTCCAGGGGGTATGCTGCATTTTTATAGGGGTTATAGGTATTCTGGGAGTTGTTTTTGTCCCTGAGACATACGGACCGGTGCTATTGAGTCGGCGAGCTGCCCATCTATCCAAGGTTAATGGCAAGGTTTATATCAGTGTGCTGGAAAAGAGCCAGGCCAAAAAGACGCCGTCGGAAATCTTCCAGCGAGCTTTAGTCCGGCCTTGGGTTTTGCTCTTTCGGGAACCTATCGTGCTCTTTGCCTCGCTGTATATGGCTCTTATTTATGGAACTGTTTATATGTTCATGGCTGCCATGCCTATCGTCTACAACGAAGACCGTGGTTGGAGCGAGGGTATTGGGGGGCTTTCATTTATGGGGATTGCCGTTGGTGTTCTGCTTGGCTTAGCCTATGCTATCTACGACAACAACAGGCGTTATATGAAGCTTTTTCTGACTAAGAAGACAACTGCAGAGTCTCGCTTACCACCAGCCATGGTCGGTGCTGTTGCTCTTCCGGTGGGCATGTTCGCATTTGCATGGACCAACTATCCCAGCATCCACTGGTCAGTCAGCATTATCCTCTCGGCACCTTTTGGGTATGGCTGTGTCCTTGTACTTCTACCGATGATCAACTACCTCATCGATTCCTATACCATATACGCGGCCTCCGTCCTTGCAGCGGCTGCCATCTTTCGCTCCATCGTCGGCGCTGCGTTTCCTCTGTTCACTACGCAAATGTATGACAATCTGGGAATCCACTGGGCATCATCTGTACCGGCATTTCTGGTATTGGCCTGCGTTCCTTTTCCGTTTGTCATGTATCGCTACGGCGGGGGTTTGAGGATGAAGTGCAAGTATGCTTTTGAGGCTGCTGAAATGATGAAACGGATGCAGATGAAACAAGTTCCGGTCCTAGCAAAAGACGATTCCTCTTCGGAGTAAGGATATCTTCTCTGACTTGGGCATTGATATGTTTTAATTATCACCTGAGCTACTATATGTTTTAGTTAGGAAATAAATGTTTATATTGCTAAGGAGGTCCTAAGATAGCCAGCTTAAAAAAAGAAGCGAGTCCCCCAATCGAAACCGGCGAAGCTACCAAAAAAACGCAGTGCAGTGGCCAGCCTCACTTGACCGACCCAGCTTGACCAAAAGCCCTAAAGCTGTGGGATTCCGCTGTGCTTGCTTATGGAGTACTTCTTTCTCGTCCCCTGATCCAATTTCTAAGTATCAAGTCAAGTGTAGGAAGCAAGGAACGACACTCCAGGCAAGAGCGATTGAGGCTGGAGACGGACCATAAAAACTCGTAAAGCCCAATTTTGTCTTCCTTTTCTGCTTCTCTTTCTTTTCTCCCAGTGCAGTGGTCGAGCCAGTCATTTCCCAGGTATATCCTCGGGATTAATCACAAACCAATCCTCAAAAGTTTCGGTTGTGAGCAAAATGTGGACACGATCTAAGAACTGCACATAATCAAGCTATACAGTTTTATGCTTGCGAACTTTCGTCTCGTATACTTCAACAGTTGAGCCACGTCCATATACTATATCCAGATGAGTTTCGGGCTCGCACTGCCATCGAGAGACTACATAATACGAAGAGCCCGTTCCCATTAGGTCAGTGATGCGAAGCTAATTTTCCATCAGTGTATTACAAAACAACAAGCAAGCATCCATGGATGGCTACCTAGGCATCACCCTCTACACCTCTACGACCTGACGAGGGAGACGACTGAGTAGTTTGTCCTTCGTTCTTTTTTATCTACAGCCTGCTTGCTCTCTGTAAGGCATTTGTTGTCTTGACGGGTCCTTATTTGGGCCAATTCTTTATATATAGATATATCTGAGCTATGTATTGGCGTGAAGACTCTTTCCCTAATATATTCGTAGTATAGGCATTTTATGGCGAGAAGCTAGTTAGAAAGGTAAAGAATACGCCAGTTAACTCATCCCATTTCACGTCTGTCTCGTTGACCAATTTAGGAAGGACTCCTCTCCTCTGGGTCTCTCCTCCATAAACGTCCTTCACAAGCCTCCTCACCTGTTTTTTATCACTCGGACCAAAGACTCTTGCTCTGAAGCCATCCCCCAAGTCTTTGCAGGGTTCCCATGGCGCTTCCCCTGAAACGAACCTGAGGAGATCCTCAGCAAATGCGCGTGCAACTTCTTGCTGTTCGGAGGTGAGGTAATCATTATAATTCTGATAGAAATAAGCCAGGTCTAGAATGTGACTTGATTGACCCTTGAACGGTCCGTCAAACGGATTCTTCTCGTTGAAGTAGTATACATATACATTCCCATCTTCCAGCCAGCCGGATGCGTATGCCAGGACCGGGGCGTAGAATAGAATGTCGTTCGTGAACTCGAGGATGTGAGAAAATGCTTCGTTGTCTGGAGTTGTCGGAGATAGATTGTATGATGCGAGTAGGTTTGCGGTCATTTCAGCTGGGTGTGCTGAGAGTGCATCGGTGAGGGCAGAGATGAAGCGCGGTGCAGAATTTTTGGCATGATTTGATAAACGGTAGCCAAATATACTAGACTGTTATTAATCTATCAGTGACCTTCGTCATAGATATCTTCCACTTCTCGAGACAATTATATATAATAGTGAAGAGGGGAAAGACGAACGTCATGCTGCGCATCTCCAATTAGTAACTCTTTACACCAGCTCTTTCCCACAGGGTAGACTGCTGCCGACTTGTCCGATAGTTCAGCAAGTGTTGGTGGATTAGGAATCATATCGCCGTCTATAGCAAAAATAGGCGGAACGTTGCGAGGAAACTTTGCAATAAGCTCCGCCGCAGGAGACTCGATGATGGCTTTGACACGGTCTTCTGGTGACAAACTGTCAAATCCCCATGCACGAATAGCTGCTTCGTAGCCTTTATCGTGAGCTGCAAATGGGATGGGGCTCAAAAGGATATTTGTACCACTCATTGAGAGGGCGCGTTTGCAAAGAGGCGTGGATGTATTGGTGTGGAGATGTTGGAGTGTGGAACCTCCGCCAGCGCTCATCCCTGCTAATGTGATGTTATCCGGATCACCCCCAAAGTCAAGAATATGCCTATGCACCCATTCTATGGCAACACGCTGGTCACGGAGGCCATTGTTGGCTTTGTAGCCTGCAGAGCGAAGCTCTTCGGACGTCAAGAAACCAAATGCACCCACCCGATAACTAGATGTTTTAGTTCCTATCATTCAACGCAGCACTTTAGTAGAGTGAGGAACGCACTTTGGGCCGACAGCTAATATAGGAACCCCTTTCGCCACAGACAGTTTTATCACGCGAGTCCAGTCAAACTGTGGCCAAGAATTGGCACCGAGATTCAAGCCTCCTCCATGGAGGAATAATAACACTGGCAGTTTCGAAGCCGAGGATGTTCCCTCTGGCACGGCAATGTTTACATTTAGACATTCCGTATCAGAATGGGACAGCTCCTTCTTTGGCAGCGACTTTTGAATGGCGCCCTGTTCGAATTCGCACCCGTTGGCTATTGAAGCTGTCGTTGGCCTATATATAAGTTTCCATATTAGGCAAGAACCCAACAATACGATTCTTTCAACGACAAGCGGATTGAAGTTACCCGTCCTTGGTGGCATCCAGAATACCGTCATCAGGCGACCTGGAAGATACCAGCTCCGCATCTGCGAGTCTGTTCTTTAGAGAAGCGTACTTGATGCCGCGATAATGCGTCACGCCGTCCGCCGTCTTGCCTTGGACCTGGCCCAAAAACGTCGTCTGAAGCAGGGCGGCCATTTTGGATGCGATGATGATTGGAATTTGATGTTTGAAGCTGCAGGCATTGAGAAATACTCAGCGAGGGGAAAAATCAAGGTAGAGAGAGACAGAGAGAGAGATATAGAAAGAGAGAGCTTGTATCACCTCGGGATATCCGAATGAGGTGGGGTGCCCGGGATGTCCATTGTAGACTGGGAAGGCGCGAACTCCGAGTGATCAGGAAGGCACCAACTACCTAACCATCGTATGTAAGCTTCTTGATAGGCTGCTTACTAAAATTCTACGTCTTCCTAGCACGAAAACTGCCTCTTACAGGCAGCCGCATTCCTCATGCTCCTCGCGATCCCCCTCATCTTACCGAGCTCTGGGAGAGACTCTCAATATTAATAACTTTCTACAAGAATGGACAAAACATCGGCGATGTCTTCCATCTGCATCCGTCCCGCCTCAACGGCCACAGATGATGGACTGCGCTACCTTCGAAACTACGACAGTCAGCTATCCTGGCTATCCTCAATTGGCAGCAGCGCACAATGGGGCAGCTCTCCAAGAAGCGATCAAGAAGATCTGCGGGCCAAGTATCGGGGTAAAGTCGAAAGCAGCGAGCGAGGCTGGAACGATCCATGGAGTCGAGACTGGGTCAGAGCCTACATCGCCGAGGTTGAGATCAAACGAGAGGACCTATCGTTCGAATTGCTAGAGCTCGCTACCGAAAGTAGACTCCCAGTTGCAGGCATGGTTCTCCAAGGCCAGTCGTCTGAATACGTCCGGGATATTGTACCAGAGAACGACGACAATGATCCATTCATCTACTTGCAATACCTCATGAGTGACAGAAGAACGGCGCCACATGGCAAAGGGGCAGGAGCAGCCTTGATCTCCCGCGCGAAGGATGATGCGCGGAAACTTGGTCTGAGGCGTCTTTGCCTTGATTGTTGGAGAGGGAACGATAGCAAGCTTGTGCAGTAAGTCGATCTAGCTAGTCTTTCCCCGACTTCTGTAAATATGCTTATTTATTTGTTGAAAAAGTTATTACGAGCAACAAGGATTCAGAGTGATAGGTACTTTTGAGGCTGATAATTGGCCGGGCGCGGTGCTGGAGATGCGGCTCTAGACATATATTTAACCACATGGCCGTTCTTAGAGTCGACATACCGTACTCGTCGTCTCGACTTCCTTGCCATGCTATCGGATGGACAATACATTTCCCTTTACAAACATCTTGTACCCAATTGGGACAAGGTTATGAAGGAAGACATCCAATTCACGGCAAACGTGTTTCATACATCGTCAGTTGGATCGTCCCGGATCTCAAAATCCCAACCTCGCGCTCGGCGGATATCATTACCTACACATGGAACGGCATTGTCCAAGAGAAGTTGATGCCACTGCGGAATCTCGATCAAGTGGTAGCACCAGTCAATCCTGACCACCAAGCCGACTCCCAAGTTTCCACAGAGAGATTTCTCAACGCGATCTGGAAGTACACTTCAACCTAGGCAAAAGATTTCTTGCTTGAGGATGCAAAGTCACGAAATTACAAAATGGATGAAGGCTCCTGGATTGCAATTGCTGCTATTGTGGTTACATTCATTGACATGATGTTTCCTATGAAAGAGTGGATGAGATATTGGACTTGGCCACCACACACTCCTGATAGTGAGCTGGGAACCCAAGAAACTAGGAACATCGGGCAGTATGTTGTACGCAAAGATCCCGACGAACTCAAAAAGAATGACGACCAATTCAAAAAGACTTGCGTATATGATGGCCACCTGGGCACTGAAACCCTTCATTCATATTCAGGCACAAGGCTCAATTATAGCATTTGGAACCAAATAATAGGCTTTTGAACTGCCATGGCAAAAGTTTATATAATCAATCAGAATTCAGCTGTATGTTTAGGAATTATGACTGCCCTCCCTGCTGGAATTGCATACTATACCCCCCACTATTTTCGTCCTTTATAAACTTGAAATTATCTGTCGAAAGCCCGAAAGGCTTCAAAATGCCATTCCCAAGCTATTCAAGAATCATCAGTAATAGTAGGTGTCTCTAGGAACAAGTATACTCACATCTTTCAACTTCCCCATCATCTCTCCCATTTCCTTCTCTCTTGCGGCTTGAATCCTGGGCGGCAATTCCCGTAAACCTCGCTGTACAACCTTTTTATCTTGCGGAGGGAGATTATCCATGCCCGCCAGTTCCTTATAGTCTTCTTCTGCGCCCTGCAAGTTCGCCCACCCATCCAGTCCTGTCTTTGCACGAGCTCGTCGCATAAGTGCCTTGGCACGGATCCGTTTAATATCGTCACGGCGCTTGTCTTCCAGCTGAAGACGCTCCAGCTGCTTTGCCGCATCTTCATCGTCGTCTAAAAGCTCCACCACCTCATCCTCTCCTTCGCTCGGACCTTTCGCTGCGCCGTCTTCCTTCTCGGTCGGTTTGGACTTGGGCAAACACCTGTCTAGGTTTTCAATGCATGTCGTAGCAGAATCAACGGCCGACTTCCAGTCTTCCAACTTCAAATAGCACGCTGAAATATTGCTCTTTAGAACCGCAATTTCGTAATCTAGATAATTCGGACATGAGGCAAGCGCGCGGTCGTACGTCGAGATGGCGTCTGAATAGGCGGCGGCGGCGAACTGTTTGTTTGCTTCGGCTTTGCAAATATTGGATTCTTCTAGGAGTTTCTTCTCGGAATATTAGTTAACTAGTCCCGCTATGGGGTGTAATGATAAGAGACAAGACGGGTGACGGCGAACGTACAGCTTCTTCCTCGGCGGGGAAACGGGCATCGTGGAATTCATCCTCCGAGTCTGCGTCGTTGGCGTGTTTCCGGTCCGGTTCATCAGAGCTGGTTTGCGCCATGAGATGTATGTGAAAAATAATCGTAATATTAACAGCAAATTGCTCGTGGTCGGCAAGTAAACCCGTTGTCTCCAGGTAGTGTGTAAAGAGTGTTAGAGTTGCGGAGAAAGAAAGAGCTCGGGTTTTCCCCGCAGGCCATCCATCCGCACTAGGCTTCCTGCCTGAGTCACACCAACTTGAAGACTCGCAAATACTGACCACACGAATTCTGTTCTGGATATTGCAATCTGAAATCATTCGCCATGGCATCGCCAGAGTATGTAAACAGACTGTCTTCCTCACACAGCATGACTAGTACTGACTGCAATGCGATGCGACAGACTGCCCCGCATACGAGCCTGTCTGTTCGACATGGACGGTCTCTTGCTGAATACTGAGGATATATACACCTTCATCACGAATTCAATTCTACACGAGTACGGAAAGCCTAACTTACCGTGGTCTATCAAGGCTCAGCTCCAGGGGAGACCTGCTCCTGAAGTGCGTACTGCCTGCTCTTGTAACTTGCGACTAGTGATTGACTGAGATATCAAGGCCGTCAAAATTTTCCACGACTGGGCAAATCTTCCAATTACTCAGGATGAATACTCTCAGAAATTGGTTGTGCACCAGCAAAGGCTTTTCCCTACTGCCGCGCCATTGCCAGGTGTGGAGAAACTGCTCAAGGACCTTCATGCCACCACAAAGACCGCCCATCCAATCTACATTGCACTGGCTACGTCATCTCATAGAAAGAATTTCGAGCTCAAGACCGGTCATCTGAAGGAACTATTTTCTGTATTCCCAAAGGCAAATGAAGTGGTGGGCGACGATCCGCGAATCGGCAAAGGCCGCGGGAAACCACTGCCAGATATATACCTACTTGCTTTGGAAACCATCAATGAAGAGCTGAGCACGAAAGGGGAGCAGCCGATAAAACCGGAGGAGTGCCTGGTTTTTGAAGATGCCGTTCCCGGTGTTGAGGCCGGTCGTCGAGCCGGAATGCAAGTCGTCTGGTGTCCCCATCCAGGCTTGCTGACTGAATACAAGGGCCGAGAAGAGGAAGTCCTTGCCGGTCTGACTGGAGAACACAAGGAGGAAGAAAAGACAGATGCTGAAAAGGAGGCCGAGGCGTTGCAGGGGGAGCGCATTTCTCGTGGAAATGGTTCGGGTAAGCCTGGCAAGCTGAATGATGGATGGGGTCGCTTGCTTCCTACGCTAGAGAACTTCCCCTACGAGAAGTACGGCATTGAGGTGCCATAGAAGATACACACGGACGCTGATGAACTTTTCGGTTATTTGCACTTCGTGCTTCTGCTAATATGTTCATGTAAATAGATGTCACAAATAAAAGAAGAACTCCATGCTGATTTAATAATAATGTATCTAGAACTAACCAACGCCTATCACAACCGAGAGAATCTTTTGAGAGCCTTGCAAATCCACGGCTGCAGGGAATCGTTATAGGAAATGAAGGGGGCAATATAACCAAAAGTAGAATCGGGGACGATACAAAGCGATACCATGCCAAAGCAAAGACCAAAAATTCTCATTCCAGCTCATACTGAATACCTAGCCCTCTTTCCCTGCGCAATCTGGATACCCCGTTTTTTATTAAGCTTTCGGTTTGCCAGAACTCTGGTGCCCTCGCTCATGGGGGCGTCGATAAACACTCGGCTGGCAGGACGGGCAATAATACGCTTGACGATGCTTTTGTGTGCCTAAAAAACGCCGCAGGTCAGTAAATTAGGTGCGCTACCATGTCATATTGGAAGTACTCACCGTCAAGGTATGGAGAACATCATGCAGCCGTTCATTGAATGTCAGCGGACCCCTGATCGCTTTGCTAGCCTTTTGATCAACAGGCTCAAAGAACTCCAGCTGCCCAAACCTTTGACGCTGGATGAGAAGGTCCTGTCCATGGTTAGTTGAGCTCCTTTCTTAGCTTCAAGTTTGCCTTGGACTTACCAGGAGTTTCCACGCGTGATACTCGAAGATCATATCATGCCGGTTCTTGTGGTGGCAGTTGATAGTATCTTTTCCATCGAGAGCGTACGCCGTACTCCACATGGCTGACTTGATGGCGGCCACAATCGCGCACTTGGAATCTTCATCTTCTGGGATGTCAGAAGGCTGTGATGCATTTTCAACCGCGATCCAGGCATGTTTTTGGGCTTCCTCCCAGCTCTTCCAGGTTGTTTTCGTACTGGCCCCGGATTCTTTGGGGTTTCGAAGGTCTTCGACGCACCACATCTCAAACTCCGGGTCTCTTTTCGGGACATTCATGACCATTGCGGAGGATTCTGGGAGTCTGACTCGTTTCTTTCTTGGCTGCGAGGGTGACGGGGGAAGGGTATCTTCGTCATCATCAGCTGCACGCTTCTTGGAAACGCCGTAGGCATCGAAACTGAAACCTGCCATGCCTGCAAAATCAAAGAGATCTGCAGCTTCGGGGTAGAAGAGGCTTGGGAGGCAGTTTGTGTCGCTGAAATTTGCAGACATATTGGAAATCTTTGGGGTCGAAGCACCTCCAAGAGCTGGATATGGGAGTTCTGCAACGCAAACTGCTGGCAGCGTATGTCTCTAGCAATGAGAATGTAGAATTGAGGGATGCGATATCTGTGCGGAGATACAAAAAAGAGAGGGAGGTTTTCGGTTGAAATGAGGATGGATAGGAGCAAGACGAGAGCAAGAAGAGAAAGGGGAGAGTAGGAGTATTTATAGGCGAGTCCTGTGAGTGTTCGAGAAGGGTCTCAGTAGATCATCCCAGCCATCTACATTATCTTCTTATTGTTGAAACGAAGACAGCATCAGGAATAATAACGATTGTTCGGGAAATAGTGATTGTTGTTTGTGTAGTCTGAGACATTGATTCGAGCTCCAGCTTAATTGTCAATAGATGTCGCCAGCCATTGGTCGAGCAAGATACAATAGAGTGGATTGTTAAGAATAAGCGAGGATATTGACACCGCTGTCTAATGTGGCTGGAATAGAGACCACTTCTTATTGTTCTGTCTTATCTAAAATAATAGGAGACTGGCACGTACTCTCTAGAAAAGCCTAAGTAGGCTACTTTGTTTACATTGGTAGTCCAATCAGGATGCCCTCCACAGTCAAAGATTCTTGTGGCAGTTGATGATATTCCTTTAAGTACTGAGTGCACAGATTACCTAGGTACACATAAGGTCAGAGCTTGCCAATATAAGTGTGCAGGCTTATTTGAAAACCAGCCCAGCTGTGCAGATGGCTTTTGATAGTGGGGCACGGGAGATCGGCAACCTGCATGATTACAGTAGCCACAACCTTAATTTTCTATCTTTAACAACACTCAATAAAGCACGCTTATTTCATAGTGTTTAACAAAAAATATACGTGGACCTGACCTCTGTCTCACAATGCACTCACAGACACCTTCAAAAATAAGAAAACTCTGTTGCATGTTCGAAACTACAGAAATGGGGTTCGAAAGCCGCCCAAGATAGCGTATAAGTTGCTAAATTGATTGTATCTACATAGTCCGCTCCCGAATGTATTCAGTATCTATAATAGGCAGTCCAGTGGCATGGGCTAAGTATCAAAAACAAAATATAGCCCATATACCAGACACAGTTTATTACTTGACGTCCTCGTTGATGACAGCAGGAGCCTTGAGTGTCTTTGCAGTGGGTGCAAGTCATACTGTACCTAGAGCGACCGCTCACCAAATCTAGATAATGAAGTGATGATCATCAACCCACTAGGTCATGTCTGCGACAGCGCACTGAGTGGGCAATACCAAACAAAGTGGGTGTTACATGTCAAGTTCAGTTACCGAGTTGCATCAAAGCGTCCATATCTTCAAAGTGTCATCGCCTGCCAGACGGTCCGATTGTTGAACTTCGCCAGCATCATCAACATCATAGTCAGGAAATCGTTTTTGTCCGGAACACGTAGCTAAAACACTGCCGCCTGGATGAAAGACTGAGCTCGTAATCGGGTCTATCCTATACCATTAGCATTGTCCAAGTTTCTTCAGGTTCTGTCGTCGATACCCACCGTCATGTAGTTTGAATGTAAAGTCGGGTTCACTACCACCGACATTAACATGAGGATTCTTCCACATCCGCACAGCACCATCTGTCCCTCCCGCCCATACTTCATGTGAGCCATCGCCGCCAGTCGCAATAACATCGACTTTCATTCGTTGATTGCTCATGGCTTCCCTCCCCTCAAGCCATCCTAAAAGTTGGCCTGTGACTCGGATATCGTATACTAGCATGCCTTGACTTTTACGTTCAACCACATACAAGTATCTTCCGCAGGGACTCCACAGCAGCTGGGTAATGCCTGTACCTCCTATGTGGCCATCGGCCTCGGATTTCGCAACACTAAATGTTCCAATGAGTTCACCACTTCCTCTGGCACCATACAAAGCAATATGTCTTGTAAATGTACCGGCAGCTAATATTCCGTCCTCGGCAGGATTCATAGCAAGAGCGGAGACAATTCCTTTCATACCAACACCACCGCCGACAATCTGCTTTCGTTTACTTGGGATAGTCGGTAACCGAGAGATCGGCCCTTCATTGCCCGTCCGCGAAACATCAAAAATGCATATTAAGGAATCAGATCCGGTAATAAACCGAGAGCCCCCGAGATGGGACGGGTACAATATTGAATGCGGTGAGATGAAAGCTTCGGTTGACGGGTTTATCAGAGAGTAAGTGCCCAGCGTCTGTGGCGATAAAGCCGATGATAGCCTGATGGGGTGGTCGCGGACAGAAGATAGGATGAGTGCTGTAGAAGGGTCCTGAAGAGAAAAAAATGGATATATTGCGGTTGCATGTACTGGTTCCATGGATGGCATTGTTGAATAAGCCGTCAAGTCGAGAGGCTTTTCTCTCTCCTCGAGAAGGTCTGGTGGCCTGCCGTTTGTGAGTGAACGTCGCAACTTTTAGATCGGGCAAAGGGTTTGATACAAGATGAAAGTTCTGATATGATTATCTGCAGAGGTAGTTACCACTGAGGTTCCATCTGCGGTCCTATGAAATATATTCATCAATACTCGAGAAATTTGTTTAGTATAACCGGACCGCTCACCATTCCGCGCTCTTGAAATAGTTGGACTCTATTGTCTGCAACCGGGTTGATACATCCTGTTGTGCGGATGTCGATATATTCGGGGCATCGTATGTTGCTACGCACGACAGGTTCAACTCTGCAGAAGCATCATCTATGCTCAATTGCGCTTCCTCAGATGTCATGGTTGCGACGAAACGAGGATAGTCGTCCGCTGCTGTCGTGCAACTAACAAGAACATCAGTGCTGTCGTTTGTTCTTGGTAGCTTGTATAATATTATGTCGAATGCATTGTGAGAACAAATTCCAGTCTGCAACTAGTTATATCCATGGATGTTGTTGCTCGCTGAGGCGCTTGAGACTGATATTCTCGTGGCGCTAGTCCTTAAACGGCATAGCGTCCAAATATTCGAGCTCCCATATTGAAGATCTCAATCTCTATCTACTTGCCAGTCACAATAAGCCGGTATATGAACATGGGTATATGTAAATAGCTACATAGAGCAGCAAAGAAATATATAAATATATGAACTGAGCAAATGGATGCAGCAATCTTCATCTTTTTTTGGCATCTTTAGATCAACAAACACACGGAGCTAACCACATCAGGGATAGCGTGTCTGCTTGGCATTCTTGGTTCCTTCCGAGCTTTCAATGTTGTTTCTTCCTTCACGCAGACACGAACCAAAGAGATTCCAGCTGCCCAAGCAAGGGGCAAATCACTCATTTTTGCAGCCCGCGCTGCTCTACTCTATCGACTATTTACCGAAGAACGAAGCCGACTCCGCTCCAAACCTGCAATGTTCTCTGCAAAACCAGCAACGCCAGCCTCGGGCGGCCTATCAATCAATACGTCTACAGCCAATTCATTATTGTAAGTGAACTCGGCCTACCAATGCCATGGTACTGAGAACCATTTGTCTCTATTTTTTATTTTTATTTTTCCAATGCAGAGCATGCTTCTCATGGGGTTGTCGCTGGTTGTTGAGCTCAAACAAGCCTTGTTACCTTCTTGGTTGAAGGCTTAAGAGAGCGCGAGCAAAAATAATGTCTCATTGAGTTGAATGAATTATTCATACGGTTCCACTGACACGTGCGATAGTTCAAACACAGCCGCACCCGCAACGACACAACCTGCCACAGCAAGCCTGTTCTCAAATCAACAGAAGCCCGCCACCGGGTCCCTCTTTGGAAACACACCAACCGGTAATACACAGACAACCAGCGGGGGGTTGTTTGGTGGACAAGCAAATACTCCGGCCAGTACTCAGCAGAGCGGCATGGCTACTGGAGGCTTGTTTGGTGGCTCGACAGCCGCGGCGCAACCGCAGAGTGGAGGAAGTCTTTTTGGAAATACCGCGAAGCCTGCAACGCCCAGCTCTGGATTGTTTGGGAACACGAGCACACAACAGACCGGGACCGCTGGCGGAGGTTTATTTGGCAATACCAACACCCAACAACAAAGCGCGACAGGCGGAAGTAGTTTGTTTGGAGGAAATCAGGCAGCCGCACCTCAAACCCAGACAAAATCGCTATTTGGCACGAATCCATCTACTACTGGAACGGGTCTTTTGTAAGCAACACGCGCATTCACGCTTTCGCATTTACTGACCAGTCATATAGTGGAAATACTCAAAGTGCGGCTCAACCGCAACCACAGCAACAGCAGAAACCTACACTGTCGATCTTTGGATCTCAAAATACTACTACTCAACAACCACAATCCACCACAGCGACCCAAGGGACCGTTGTTCAGGGAGTCAGGATAGATGCTAGCAATCTTCTGCCGACGACAAAGTATGAGAGCTGTGCGGACGAAATTAAAAGAACAATTGAGCAGATTGATACTTATGTCTTGAGCCAACTCAACATGTGTAACGAGGTTTCAGATCTTATCCCTACGATTGCCAACCAAGGCACCACGATTCCGAATGATGTGGAGTTCGTTGAAGGGAAACTTGAAACGATTCAACACGCCCTCGAAAACGATGCTCGCGAAATTGACGCTGTTCGCAACATGGTAACACGAAATGCCGCCGAGGCTCAAGTTGCATTCCGTGCGATTGACAACCTCAAGCTTCCATTGCAGTACCAGTCAACAAGCGGAGGCTGGTGGTCGGTATCAGAACAACAGCTGTCTGAGCGGCAGACTCTGCGATCCTCTATCCAACATCGCAAGAGCACCCTGGCATTACCCGAGGGTGTTGAAGGCGACCCATCAACAAGCGATTCGATTAACGGTGTGCCAACTAATCTTGTAGCTTATTTTTCACATCGGTCGGATGAGATGTCCAATGTCCTCGGCGGTTACAAGAAGAATCTTAGAGAAATTGAAGACCACCTGCACGGCGTGGAGGGTTCGCTGAATAGACAAATCAACGACTTCCTTGCTTCACGCAATCGTGATGACGGTGCCCCCAGTGCCGGAACTGCCAATCGTCAACTAGCAGACCTGGCGGCCGCTCTGGGCGATGTGGAAGCTGGTATTCTAGGTGTCGCAAGCAGACTAGGTGGTGTCAAAGAGGAAGTACAGGAGCTGGTTCTAGGGCCGCCGACCCTTGGTATGGGCCGCTTGGGTTGATTGACTGGGATTAATGATTGTACATTACGTTACGATAATAATTATATTGGATGGTATGACCTGTTCAATCACATGGAACATGACACCATTTTGTTTCTCCAATATCTATTTGATTGACACTTCTTCTACCTTTCCCTAAAATTATTGAGTATCAAGTCTTGTAAATGATAAGCTGCTTTTACATCTACAGCATGTGGTTGCCTGAGTAGCCCGTGACCGGCTGTGGCCATCTTGCCTTGTGCTTGCTGATTATTCCTGCCCGCCTTCCTATGACGCTTCCAATGCTTCTGCCATCAAGCCATTACTACGCCTGCTCAAGAACCCTCGATAATCCAAACGTGGCATCGCACAGCAATGGACGACTTCGAAGAGCTGTCCGTCCTCGACTACGCCCGCTCCAAACGCATTGCACTTGACCATCTAAAGCTCAATCCCTCGCATCTTCTTGGCCAAATTCGTGATTCTGAACTCGCATGCATCGCCTCTACAAAGGACTTCGAACCAATTCTTTCTAGCCCCGAACCTCTGAGAGCGAGAAACGAGAAATTGGAAATTGACAGGGATGGAGCTAAGTTTTTATCGTCTGTTCTAAAGGATGTGTCTTCACTACAAGCCGATACCAGGTCTATACCAGAGCAATTCGATTCTTTTGTATTACCCAAATACAACCCAAATCAGGGTTTGAAGGTAGATGTCCCATTGCTCACTTTCGAAGAGGAACAAGTAATGGAGAGATTTGGAAAGAGACCCGACCCTATGGCGATATTGAACGAGGTGGTTTCGGACTTGACAAATCGAGAAGAAGATGGTCTTGATGAAGGCCTGGAGTTCCCGGACTATTTCTGGGAATTGCCAAGTATGTTTGACAGAGACCCGAATATTGAGAAGTTGGACGCTTCAAGAGATACTGCACGTATTCTGCAGTTGGCCATGGGTTATTTGGACGAGACAAGACACAGGGAGGAAATTGAAAGGCTATATAACAAGGAAGATCTGGCCGCGGTGAGTACTGATATATATTTCGACAAGTTTGCATAAGTTCTCATACAAGCTAGATGCTTTTTCGACAACGACCTACCTCTTCTCTCTATATTGAGCCTGAAGAACAGGTCGAAGACCATCATAGCAGTAACGATAGTGCTAGTGCCAACTGGAGTCCTGATACGGAGAGGATCCTGGGTTCTCAAAAGGACTCCCTAACATCATGTGAAACCTTGGGAAATGAGATCATTAGAAACGATATGCTACAAAATACAACTCGCCATTGCCTCAGTCCAAAACAGTCGGAACAAGTTGAAGAATACATGGTCGGAGAATCGTTGGAAGAAAAGACCAGCCAACTTGTCGAGCACGATATAAGGAATAACCCTACGTCTTCTCCGTCGATTATAAAAAAGGCAAAAACATATACAGAGCAAGCCTCTAAACGAGCGAATCAACCCCCTCTAACAACAGACTTTCCAGCATCTCTTTCCGGTTCTCTAGGCACTCTATCAGCATTCATGCAGACGAGACGCCAGAAGATCAAGCGCCGTAGGCTTGGAAATGAAAGTCGGTATTTCAGTAGCCCTACAAAGAACAGCAATGAGCTTGATACAGCAGACAGGATCAGCATGTCCAAGCAACCAGAAGAACCTGAGAAGTTACCCTCACCTCCACGTCTGATACATAATGTTCAGAACCTCTTCCTGTACCCCAGATCAATGGAGTTGACTGCCACGCCGCTTACCTTGATCTTGTCCACACACCTACTCCGAACGGAGAGTGCCCTTGTGAGATCTCTCGAAAACTTACCTGGTCCTCAGTCCGTGCGACTTATCTTCCGCGACTTTACATATCCCTATCCATCCAAAGGGGGCATGTCTAACCAGTCCCAGGTGGCCGAGGAAGCGGACTTTATCGTCTCTCCAACAGCGGGCATCATCCTATCTAGCTCCCATGAAACAACACAGAAATATCTACCCGGACAGGGCTCCCCAGGTATAGACTCTCCGTTAAAAGCGCGGATTGTTCGCGCTGCACCGCGGTACGAAATGCTTTACGTGCTGATTCGATCGCCTACCAAAATGGGCACGACGACACTATCATCTATTAGGGAACTGACTAGCTTCTGTATCTCGCTGGATCAACTGTGTACCATCAAAGTACTGCTTACTTCAGCCGATCACGTCCTTGAATGGATCTTGTCAATAGCAGGAAAACAGCAGGTCATATCACAGCCTACCCTTCCGCATTTGGAGGGAGACACAGTAGCTTCGTCATACCTCGACGACCAGACCCAGTGGGAAGTATTCCTTCGAAACGCGGCTCTCAATTCATTTGCTGCTCAGAATGTTCTCAGCACACTCAAGACCGGTGACGAATTGAATGGGCTGTCGAAATTTGTTGAAATGCCCTCCGCGATAAGAAGGGAGATGTTCCAAGAAATTATAGGCGATAGAGTGCTCTCAAGAGTTGAGAAAGCTCTTGAGATGGATTGGCAGGTGGACTGGGCTGTTGATCTAACGTAATTAGTTAGAAGCTGCACGCTAAGATATGATATAAGTCGAGCATTTATCATGACGATGGATGGATATATTTAGAGTGGAGATTGAGCTCTTTCAAGATGGAGTACATGTATTGTTAATCAAATTGAAAAAGGGAAAACAAATTCAATGAAATATGCAAAAATCCGCTGGAACGACAACACGTCAAGCATGCACATGGGCCGGAGTCGTAGACTCTTCCCAGTGTAGATGTGTATTAAATAGTGGTTCTTTTCTTTCTTCCTCTTTGCCGGGGACCCGAAGCCTTCTTTCCCCCATTTTCTGGGCATGATAATACAAGTTCAATATAGTACATTGTTCGAAACGAAGAGGGAGTGATGAGTAATTAACTATGACACTGAGAAGTGACATGTTTACTCGTTGATCTTGGCAAGGATCCTGCAAAACAATCACGATTAGCAGTCGCTCAAATATAACAGTCAATACTGATGAAAACTTACTCAGAATCTCTGAAAAGAGTGTACTCTTCCTCGCCGACCTTGACGGGGCTACCACCAAACTGTATACACAAGTCAGCCATAGCCCAAAATAGACTCAACTCTGCTTAGAAAAGCGTACCTGAGGAATCAAAACCTTGTCACCGCTAGCAACGCTCATGGGAATCTTGTTTCCATTGCGGTCAATGGCACCAGGGCCCACAGAAAGGACGGTGGCTTGGTTGATCTCTTTGACGGTGCTCTCGGGCAGGAAGATGCCGCTGGCGGTCTTGGTCTCGGGCTTGATGCGCTGGACCAAAACACGGTCCAGAAGGGGGACGAGGTTCTTGATGTTGCGGAAAGCCTGGATTAGAAAGCAAAGCAAAATGTTAGTGAAAAGAGTCATGGATGAATTGAATTGCTGATGATGAATAAATGGAACTGAATCCCTGGAGCTCCGTCCCTAGGGAGGAGGCAAGAGAGCTTTGCGCGAAGCTTGTTTGGATGCTCGTATTGGAGTAATCGAATGACGTACCATTGTGAATGTGTGAGAGATGTTGCGGTGGTTTGCAAGATAGAAGATCGTAGATTGAAAGAGACGAAGAGAGTGGAATATCGCAAGATGGAAGAAAGCGCAAGGTTTACTCCGTGAGAAATTTCCAGAATGCCAAGACTTCCCCGGTCGTAAGGCAGCGAGGCACCAACGGAAGCTAAAGCCGAGGCTTGCCGGGTCTCTACTACGTATCTAGACTCTACCTACAATTGAGTGCTTACTTGGATGGAGTGGAGGTCGTTAAACATACGATGTGGCCTTAATTAATACTCGCATGAGCACAGCAGCTGGGTATATCTGGCAATATCTGACCAACACATCAAGGTAATATATCAAAACGCCAATACCGTCCGCCCAGAACTATAAAACCCATATGGATACATTTTCTCATCACCATCTTCGACCTCCTCCTCCCCGTCCACGGCCTCCGCCGTATCCTCCTCCCTGCTGGTTGTAGCCCCCATAGCCCATTTGCTGCTGATTGCCTTGTGCAGGATATCCCTGGTTCTGCTGGCCACCACCGGGCTGCCCGCCTCCCATCATCGCTTGGACATTCTGCATAAACGCCATCGGATCCATCGCTGACGGATCGATACCTTGCGCCATCATATTGGCTAGCATTCCCTGCATCATGTCAGGCGACATATCTGGCATCCCAGGCATCCCAGGCATGGTCGGCATACCCCCAGCACTAGCATTTTGAGCCGGCGGAGCAGGAGTCGGAGCCGGAGCACCTGGCATCCCGGGCATTCCTCCCATAGACATGAAAGTTTGCATTTCTTCCAGTTGTTTCTTCTGATCCGTAATGTCTTTGCGCAGTTCCTGCTGCTTGATGCAGTAACTCGCCCAGGAAAACTCGTCAAACCCGTAGTTGAAAAAATCCGTGATGTCAGTCCCCGGGAGTCTCCATGGTTTGTCTTCCTCTGTCGGGAAATCGGTATCTAGGTCTGTTGATGTAATGGGCCTTCCAGTAGTTGGATGGATTGGGTTGGCATTAACGTCGATCGTTGATATCTGGACAGGCGGATACGCCGCGCCAGACTTGAGTGTCGCTACCGGCCTACCCTGAACAGGCGCAGGAGTTACGCTTTCGGCTTTCACGGGGATTGAAGGTGTTGCAGATGGCTTGATATCGACCGAGGCAGATCGCTGAGATTCGTTTATTAATGTGGCGTGTCGGGGATGTGCACTTCGTAGATTAGCGACTCGTCAAGGCATTCATTCCGAGGCAAGAACTCACAGATTCGGAGCTGCGTCTGCAGGAGCTTCGGTGATAATATTGAAGTCGTCCTAAAAACTAGTAAGCCTTGCTGGACACGCGACATCTTTATGGAAGGGGTTGCAAGTTACATCGTCTTCTTCCTCTTCTTCAAACTCGTACGAGTCTCCGCCATTTGCCTCTTCTGTGGTCTGGTTATAGCTAGGCTGCTCTTGCTGAGGAGGGGGGAACGAGTCCGCGGGGTCATAGAGATCATCATCGTCTTCCTCCATGTTGGATACACGGAGAGGTGGTCAATTGCAGAGCTGTGGTTGTTTGTTGTCTGTCGTTGATCCCTCTGGCGGGAGCGGAAGCGGAGAGCTTTTAGCACTTAATTTTTGCCCCAGATCGCAGTTAGCGTCGATAAAGCTTCGAATCAGATTTTCTGGAGGGACCCAAGGACAGTGGAGGATTTTTTGATGTTGAAGGAGCAAAAATTGTCCCTTTGTATTGATCTCCAGAGCTTGCTAGCTTAAAAGCTATCCCTCTGAAGTCACGTGGTCGCAGGCAAACTTGGCGGCACCGATAAGAGGGCAAGAGCGTTCTTGAAAAGATCCAGACAGACAACCCAGTCAGTCGACATTAACAACATGCCCCCTTCAACCGATCCGCCCAGTCGCACGTCGACTCCCCGGTCATTCACCAATCAGTCAGCCTCGGCGGAGGACTTGCTGAAATCGCAAACCGTCGGTTTAGTCCATCTCTCGGAATTTCGCAAACGTCGAGCAGAGGTTCTCGAACAAAAAGAGCGAGAAGCGCATGATAAATCCCTAGGCCGGTTTGCGCCTGCTTCCTCGAGGACGGGAACACCGCCACAAGGCGATGCGACAGATGGGTGAGTCTAGTATTTCTTTTGGGGGTTGAAATGCAGGAGCAGTGCTAATGGACCAAGAACAGTGCGCTAAGTTCTGGATCTGCTACTTCCGAGGGTCGGCCGAAGAAGAAGAAGAAGGCTCTCGCAAAGAGCAAATTATCGTTCGGGGACGACGAAGAAAGCAATGATACCGGGGAGGACTCGGGTATAACGACGCCACGCGACTCGTCGCAACCTGCTTCAAAGGCACGTCTAAGCGGAAGCCCTGCTGTACCAGCGCGCAAAATCACCGCAAACCCCAACGCTCCACCACCACCGAAGACGCTCACAAAAGCAGGGCTTGAAGCTGAGGCGCAGGCACGAGATGCATTACGCAAAGAGTTTCTGGCAATGCAAGAGGCGACCAAAGCAACGGAGATCATAATACCGTTTGTTTTCTACGAGGGCACGATTATTCCTGCTGGACAGGTGAAAGTCAAGAAAGGAGACCATGTCTGGCTATTTCTTGACCGGTGTCGAAAGGTCGGCGCGGAGCTGGGAGTCGGAGGCTCACGAAAAAACAACCGTGCAAAACGTGACCAGCGTCGAGAATGGGCGCGGGTTGGTGTTGATGATCTGATGCTTGTACGAGGAGATATCATAATTCCTCATGTAAGCTCACTCTGCTCCCCTTCGACTTTGAAAGCCAAATGCATGGTGCACTGACACTTTCCCAGCATTATGAATTTTACTACTTTATCGCCAACAAGGTACCGAGTTTTAACAAATCCGGAGGTCTGTTGTTTGATTATTCAGCGAACGCACCAGCTTTAAAGGATGACAATGATCCTACTTTCCAACCAAACGACGAGGAGCTCGAAGGTGCCAATGCGGACCCATCATTGACGAAGGTTGTGGACCGGCGATGGTACGAGAGGAACAAACACATCTTCCCAGCCAGTCTATGGCGTGAGTACGAGCCTGGGGAGGAATTTCTGGAATCAATGAACTCGGCCAAGCGAGATGCTCAGGGGAACGCATTCTTTTTCTAATGGCTGGCGAGGGCGTTTGGCGCTGGCGACGTTTGCTTAAAGACTACTGCCAAGATACCCAGCATATCAGCTTCAGGTACTTTGATCCTACTCAGAGTTGCATGATTGTAGCTAACCTGACAGCTGCAGGGCTTGATATGTCATATATCCATCTTATAGTACAAACTATGATATATCAGAGTGTATAGAATCGAGGCAATGAGCATATCGACTACTGAAGCAATGTATATAGACTCAACTGCTTTGTTTAACTACATTTGTCTACGTTCATAGTACGGAGTACGGAGTATACATCTTGTAGATGTTTAGCGTATGTTTTGGTGGGGCGCGGGTCCAGACGTCAAGCCAACTGCCGCGGCGTCATCTTCCTTCCCAGTTCCCGCGCTGTCCGCTCACTCTCTCCATCATCCTCGACGCTTTATGTTATTCCGTATCTCATAAACACTGGCACGAGCGTGCATTGCGAATTGCTGCTTTTCTCTCGGAAGAGATATGACCGAGGGAAGACGCCTCGCAGGTGTCGGGCCCCAAGTCCTGCCCATCTCAGGCGCATGCTAACGGGCCATTGCTAATCCAGCGGACGTGTCAGTCGAATCACAGACGCAGATAGCTGGATCTGCACTCGTTTGCCCAAGTTCCGTGCCGCGTTCTATTGCTGAAAGCAATGTCCGCCCTCAGTTCCTCTACGCCTTCGCTGGCCGCGGCGTCCAATGCCTCCAACGCCACTCTAGCTAGCAACTTATCATCATACCCGCTCTTGCTTTTGAAAGCTCCTTGGAACGCCATCCAACAAGTCGAGACCTTCACCTTCGCCACACTCCCGCACAATGTCGCGCGTTTGCTCGGTCTGGACAATCTCATAAACATTGGACACGGAAGAGAAGGTGATCTAGCCGCTGCGGCTGCGGCTGCCGGAGCAAACAATATAGCCGGGGGAATTGCAGACAATGCTATAACGGAAAGTCCGTTCAACTTGACGGATATCTTCCAGACAATGAGAAGGTTTAGCGGCTTTTTCAGTTACATGACGAGCCGATGGTCTCTAGCTTGCTTTTCCGTTGCTTTGATACTCAACCGTGTGACAATATATGCATCCTCGAGGCGTAACATTAGCCTCAATTGGCAAAAGCGCCTTGCTCTTCGCATCGTACCGATTATTTTGTTTCTGGCCCAGATTGTGAATCTGCTACGTGCAATTCGATGTCAAACATCGCCGGATTATCCTACAATTCGATACGGTCACCCAGAAAAACACTTCTCCTTTGATCATGGTGCGGGCGGTGGATTTTTACATTCTCTAAGCTCCACGCTATTACCGTGGGAGTCATATTCAGATTCTTGTAGCGCAGTGGCTATGAGTAGGCGACCAGGCAGCACGGATATTCCCCGTGGATCGTTCAATCTCCTATGGCCAGTTTTCATGATCCTTTGTCTCAGCCATTTTGTGGAGACGCTCTCATGTGCCCTGCAGAATCGAGCTGTCGTCACCGAGGCGGGAATGTCAATTTTCGAGCACTCTCTCGCATTTGCAGAGGCTGAGACAATGGTCAGCCAGTCCATAGGCCTGGGAATATTTGGATTGGCAAAACATAGAGATGATTTACCCCTGACAGGAGATGATGCGCCAACATTACACTTGCTGAGCCGCTCACAGGTGCTGGAGAAGCTGAATGTAACCCCTGAATTATTGCTCATAATTCTCATCTCATGCTGCAATAGCTTTTGCTCCAACGCTCTCGATGTCGTTGGTAAGCAAAGCAGATACAGACTGATAAATACGACTATCTGGGGGCTGTGTTACATGGGAGCCATGGCTTGGGGGTTCCTCGACATCTCACCTCTCAGTGGTGAAGCAGGGGTTCTCAAGTTCCCAACCGTTTGCATCGTGGGTTTTGTTCCTCACCTTCTCATACTGGTAGGAATTATTGTTTGTCTCTTTATATACGGACTCGCTATTTTTATTAGCGCTTTTTCTTTGCCTCCGGGGTTGCCAGAACCACCGTCAATTCGGGAGCGGTTTGCGTTAGCTCACGAGAATATGCAAGGATCAAGTCAGATTCGCAATGTGCGTCTCAATATGCATGACGACTTCTACACCACTTTACTCCGGGTTGGGTATACAGCCTTGACTGCCGCAAGCGAGGCCGTCTTCTTAAATGAGGGACGAAACGTAGTAGCTCGCCGAAGAACTTGGTTGGAAGAAGATCGACTTGCCGAGATTGATGCCTCTCACCGAAGAGTGTCAGCCAGGCCAAGGACGTGGGAAAATGCAGCCAGTTTCAATTTCGATATTCCTCCAACACACGCAGAAAACTGGGAGAGCGGATACGGACGAGAACAAAAGATCGAAAAATTAAAAAGTGCTCATCGTTCTCATTCGCAGGCCAACCTTGGCGGCGTTGGCGCGTTGCATGGCGCTAGTAGGTGTTATCAGGGATTTGCGTTTTTAAGGGGTATATTTTATTTGATTGCAAGATGGGTTACTCTTGGCTTGAACAAAATTCTGGACCGACTGGGTATCACATTCCGTCCACGGTGGATGGTCCGTCTTATAGGGTCTAATAAGAGACGAAAGAGGGCAAATCTGACAGAGAAACAAGCCTCATTGGACTTCTGGATCTTAACAGATGATGGTGAACTTGAGCTACCAGAAGACGATGAATTTGACGTGGAAAAGGAAATGAGGAAGAGAGAAGCCTACAGCCAGTCAAACTGGGAGGAAACAGATGAAACGCGCCTCGACAACAAACTCTACAGCTGGTGGACAGCCGGTGGATCGTGGGGTAATCAGGACGAGACTGCTGATTACGCACCGTCAGAGGATGGCTTTGAAGATACCACCAGTGTAATATCGATGCAGACCAACGAATCTGAATGGGAAGACTATGAGGGCTCTGATGGTCGTCGCACCCCTACACAGAAAGAACCCTTCCCTCGCACATATACACGGGAAGGTACGCCGATACTGGAATCTTTATTGGACACATCGTCTCTTGCCCGATTGCTTGACCCTCGGGATCAAGAAAGCAAGATAGAAGCCCGCATTCTCGCCGCGCATCTTCTCGCCGAGAAAGAGGGCCGCATCATGACCCGCAGCCGCTTCCGTCTTCACAATGAGCGTGAGCGAGCACGCATTCTGATGCCAGTGCGCTATCACTCTACATACAGCGACAATGGGGACAGCAGCAATGAGAAAACACGTCCCACAGCCGAGGAAGAAGCTGAGATCCTCGAACGACTAATCCTGAGTCGCCGCCAAGATGCTGCCTTGCGTAGCCAAGAAGGTCCGCAGGAATCATGGCAAACTGGCGCTGCAGGTCTGGGAACTGACGGTCCTCAATGTGTGATATGCCAAACCAGTCCGCGGTCCATCATCACATGGCCGTGTCGATGTCTCTGTGTGTGCGAAGATTGCAGAATCAGTCTTGCCATGAATAATTTTGGGAGTTGCGTCACTTGTCGCCAGGAGGTTGCTGGCTTTGTCAGACTGTGGGTGCCTTGAGGTGTTTGGTTGTTTTATTACTTAGTTGTATAGTTTTGTATCAGGGTATATTCTCATATAATTCAAGCTGCCTACAACGAATTTGTCACGTCACGCTGTCATGAACAAGCGGTTTTCTAACTAGATATTTTTACTGGCGCTGGGCTCATTGAAAATCTCTTTTCATATCTCTTTTTGCTCCTTTGTAGTGTAGTATAATATCATGCGCGCATATCTCCACCCATTCATACCTATATATCAAGTATCATGTAGTAGAAAATCCTTATATCAGAAGAATTATACGGAATATTAACCCGGGTCTCTTCAGCCAGGATTGTAACTGAAATCTCTGAATCGCCCATGATTTGAAAGGTACCCGGGTTCTTCCAGCTGTTCTAATCTCTCTGGGACAAATGATTCTCGTGACAGAGCAGGAAGACGCGTCCGATGATGTGACGGGGTGGGTAGTGGATTTTGGGCAACTAGAAACAAATGCAGTAGGTTAAAACGAGCTCCTTGTTATATGTATGAATGTATATAAATTTTTTTAGACAAATGCAGGCTTTTGATAAGTTACCAGAGAACGGAAGTTGTGGAGGAGGCATCCCCATGGCGTCAGCAGCCAATCTATCCTCTTTGCTTCTTGAACTTGCGCTGCCACTTCTTTGATGTCGAAAAAGCCGCTCCCTGCTGTTCTTGAGGGCTGGCTTCTCTGTCGAAGACAAAGCATTGAAATGTCGTGACGCAGCCGTCGCTGTTTGTGGCATCATCGATCCGCCAGGACGCACATTGCCTGCATGAGGCAGTGATTTTAGGGTTTGAGACACTGAGTCTGATGCAGCAGTCTGGATTTGCGAACGCATAGCTCGACCTTTCAGAAGATTGTAGAGATTTGTCATCTGTGTGTGCTTTTTGCACTTCTCTTGATACAGGGAAATAAGCTCCTCGTTTTTCTTTTGGAGTTGATCTTGGGTCAATTGCATGTCTATTGGTATTTGAAGATTAGAAATACCATTCATAAAAATATAGAACAGAAGAACGAACCGGCAATCTTGCTCTGTAGACCCAATATCTCGGTATTGGCACTGTTGAACACCTTTTCTTTCTCGGTGTTCAGAGTGCTGTATTTTTCCGTGAGCCCTTTGCTCAGATATTCTTGGTAGCATCTGGTTATAATTGCGTTAAATCTAGACTCTTGAAGACATTCAAATGGGAAGAGTACATTTCTTGAGTCGTCTGATAAGCCCAGAATGAAAGGGCTCGTCCGGCGCATTCTATTATCGTCGTTGGGTCCAAACCACTGAGCACGCTTGTTTTGTAATCTTCAGTAGGGTTGAGGGTAGTTGATACAACATCGTCGGGGTTGGGCAAGCTGGCTTGACATGCTGGACAGGTCCGGTTCTGCTGTGGTCGTCGAGAAAGACCGAGACTTTCTGCACAAGGTAAGCAGAAGATGTGCCTAGCCCAAGTCCAACGTTATCAGCAGCTGTCTACAGTGCCTAAAGAGAGGGCCACGAACGAACAAGTCGTGACAACAGCTCTGTCATTCAGAGTATTCCTGCAAGTCAGGGAGTTGCAACGGAGTGAGAAATCCAATGCCTGCGCCATTGATCCGGCGTAGTCTTGAGGATGGTTCTGTGTAGAAAAAATGCTCTCTATCAAAAGAAGTGCGTACTCTCTCAGGGGTCCTACGGCCTATCTGGTGGTTGCCAATAAGGAAGGCACGAGGGCACCTTCCGCATCAACAGAAAGGGAAGGAGCATTGCCGCATTTGGTCAGACACTACATTCCGACATCACCAGTCTCTATCTCTATACACACACATATATACATCTCTCTTTTTATATATATATATATATGGACATGTATATCATATCCATGAATAGATGCCACAATAACTCTAGTACCCCATACTCCAAAACAAGGAAGAAGACAAGAAGACAAGGGATAGGAGACATTATGTAATCCAGCGTACGAGCCCAGAACAAATCCCGCACCAATCAGGAAGCGCAATCTGGAAGCGATCGTCCCAAAACGTGCTGGCTTTTCGTCGCGCAGGCCGCGTGGCCAATCAGAACACCCGAAGCGGCATGCTTCCCCACCGATTGACCGTGGGTCCGTGCACTTGGGGAACTGCCTTCCTTATCCTCCCTATTCTGGACCGATACGTAGTTGGAGTGTCAGCCAAACGTCCAGCTGCGTCTTCTCTCCCGTCGACTCTCTCTCACACTCCCTGCGCGCCCCTTCTTGGTCATGCTCGCAATCCTCGACTTCTTCCAATTGAAGGGTGCTTTTCGACCGTAATTGGCATTCATGTTGACACTTTGCCTCAACTCACGCTCCTTTCACGTCATCTTCTGAGCACACACTGCTCCCTCTGCGGCCATGCCGAGCCGACTTCTGGGCCAAGCCCTTATAGTCGGCTGCTTTCTTTTTGCTTTGATATACTTTCTCTACCAGCCTTATGAAACACAGCCTGCATCCAAGTCATCGTCCAGACCACGTTCATCCGGTGCCGATTTGGTCAACGATGCTAGAAATTCCACTTTAGGCGTGAGTGAAAGGAGAAGTGCCCTCGCGTGCTCCTAGCATAATAACACTGACCTTTCTCCTCAACATCGCAGTTCGGTGCCATTTATGTTATCAACCTGCCTACTCGCTCAGACCGTCGCGATGCCCTTGCGCTTATGTCGTCCATGTCGGACTTGAAGTTGGATTATATCGAGGGTAAAATGGGCAGCGAGGTTCTGGACAAGTCGCTCCCTCCGCCAGCAAGTCATACAAGCCAGAGATCTGGCAATATCGGTAGCTGGAGGAGTCATTTAGACGCAGTTAGAGCGTAAGCTGCAACCATCTATGTTTCCCAGTTCTCTTTACACAATTCAAAGCTGAAGCCATTTTCTACAACAACAGGGTCGTCGAAAACAATCTGGATTCCGCGCTCATTCTCGAAGATGACGCAGATTGGGACGTCCGCATTCACGACCAAATGTATGAATTCGCCGAAACCACTCGAGTCTTGACACAACCACTAGCGGGATCATCGAAAACTTATGCAGACCCTACGTTCAATGACCCCTCCCTAGGTGGCCAACCTGAAGAGTTCGTCTTCGGTCAGCTTCCCCGTACCGTCATACCGACAGTGTCGCCATACGGTGATGACTGGGATGTGCTTTGGATCGGTCACTGCGGTACTGAAGCTCCAAACATCAACCTAGAGGATGAAGACAAGGCGAAGAAGTCCAAAACTTTACCTCGCGGCCGTGTCATCCATTACAACGACGATACAGTGCCACAAAACGATCATTTGCACGTAATGGAACAGGAGCGTGATCCACGTGAAATCTTTCCTGATCATACCCGGACGACTCACCATGTCATGGGGCAGATCTGTTCCTTAGTCTATGCTGTCTCCCAACGAGGCGCTCGTCGCATTCTTTATGAGATGGGCGTGAATAAATTCGACGGTCCCTACGACATCATGCTGCGTGATATCTGCGAAGGCGTCAACGACCGGCCCAAGGGTGCCGTGTGTCTGTCCGTCGAGCCCGGTATCTTCAATCACCATCGCCCTGTCGGTCTATCCGCCTACCACAGCGACATCTCTGAACATCTCGCTCCTCCAGTTGAGGTTGCGTTCACCGAGAATGTCCGTTATAGTGCCCGTTTGGCGCTACCAAAATTCGCTATTGGTGATACCGAGTTAGAAGACCAATGGCCGGACAAGCTCACACCGTCATATTCATCATCATGAAAAGGGTTATTGTTGCACCTCAAGCTTCAATTTCGCATCCCTCAATATTTCGAAAATCTAACGTATCTTTTGGATCATCTGCGCCTGATACCACTTTTCACTTCAGAAATTGCACAGATGTTTATTTTGTGTGTATGACTTGACACTGTTCATACCGAACACCCGTTGATATAAAACATCCTTCTCTTTTATCATCTTTTTTTCCCCGACCCCCCGGGGAAATTTTCACTTTTCTTTTCTGTACTTTATCCTTGTACATTTGATGCTTCGAACCTTTCCTTCTCTTCTGGATAGTGAATTTTGGGCCTTGCTAGTCATCAAGACTATATACGTTGGTTATGTTTAGATTTTGGGTTGCACAGGCAGGCGCAAGAATTGTTTTATACGTGTCGAAGACTATATCTTCTCTCTATGAAAATATTTTTTATTTCTTTTTGCATATAGGAAGGACTTAGGAATTGAGGACATTATTCATTCGTTTGTTCTATTTATGCATATCTTTTTAGCTTGATTTGCCTCTAGTCGACAAAGCTAGTTTATCACAAGCGAAACATCTCACTGCGACTACCAATACCGTCAAATAGGCAAGTGTTATCCAAAGGCACGTACTGTCTGGTCAACACTTTGAGTGCTTCTTGGGAGACCAACCCACCAGTGAGAGAGGAGATATTGTGTAATTCACCCCCTTCAGTGCGACGCAGTTCTTTGGCAGCCTTGCTTGTGCGATCGCGAACTTCTTCGTCATCAAGCAGTGTTGTTTCATCTTCCGCAATCGTGAGTAGTAGCCGCTCAATAGTTGCGTCCCAGGTAGCATCATCGTCTAGTGCCGTCGCAGGTAGGCGTCCATTCTGGATCCCGTCGACAATAGCGTCTAGAGCTTCAAAGGCGACATAGACCGAGATTTCAGAATCTGGGTTACCGAAGCTTGATCGGGCAGCCTTGAGCGTTCGACTGGCGTCGATGGTGATGCGAGGTATTCGGCGTCCACAAATTACTTTGACGTGAGACGCATTCTTGCAAAAGACCTCCACTTCTTTCTCTGCAACAGGCACAGTTCGTGAACCCAGCTGTGCTTCTATGGTACGAACGGTGTTTAAAACTTCCTTGATATCCTGACTGGCCTTGCTCTTGTAGATATTTTGCAAGGCAATGTAATCTGCTGACTTTGCTTTCATATCAGGCACAGATCCAGGAAGGGGAAGAACGGCATGCTTTGCATGGAACTCTTTTAATGCAGAAGCGATAATCCAGAAATTGTCTGACTCTGGCTCCAGGTTTTTGCACTTATCCATTTCGAAAATTTCGCGAATGTTGCTTCGCAATGACCAAGGATTGATGCTCTTAAGGACAGCTGCAACGGCTTCGTCAAAATTCTCCTCCCCGCCTTCTGGTGTGTTTGTTCTTGCCGCTGCTCTCACAAAATCTCTGAAGGCAGTCTTCTCTTTATAGTTCTCCGGTGCTTTGCCTCCATGGTCAGCCTTCCACTTTTCCAGGTAATGTAATAATATAAGTATATAAGGCACGTGGCCGTGGTCGTGATCGTCCAGTGCATCGATATTAGTAATTGCTGAAGCTGCCGCTTGCAACTCAGGCCATGGGTTGAGCAGGCGCAGATCCTGTGTAGACTCGGGATCTGGATGTGTTTCGACAATAGGGAATTCGGAAGGAAGTTGTAATGAGAAGACGGAATAAAAACCGACGGAGCGCACATAGATCAGAGGAATGCCGAGGCTCTCAGCAGCGTCGGTGAGAGGATCGAGGGAGGATCGTTGTATGGGGCCTGAAACAACCACAAGTTTATAATCAGAAAGGAAGTCTGGCTGTTTAAGAAGCTCTGATATTGGCTGTAAGACACAAAAGCAAACATTAGCCACAACAAAACAAATCGAGCGGGTACTTCAGGTTGGAGGAAGGCACCTCAGATCTATAGTCTCCATTCACGTCGGGATTCAGCTCCGTAAGAAATGTGCATGTCTCCTGCGCTCGTGATTTGCCTAAACTGCTTTCTTCGAGAAAGAAATTCACACCCAGGTCGGTCTCAGTCACAACGGCGGGATCGACAATCGTAAAGCCGCCTACGCCAGGCAAGACCAGGTTCTTGAGTGTTTCGACACCAGCAACACCTCCGACTGGGGTATTTTCTCCGTCAATAGCACCGTCCGAGTTCACTAGCAGCACTTGCGACTGCTCGAGTGCTTGTTGCCCGCTAGCCGCCCATAAACGCAGCTGTCGGTCATACTTCCTCTCCTTAGAGGATGGCCCCACTAGGGCGATGGGGAATGCGTCGGTCATTATCCGTCCCGCAGTGAAAAGCAGAGGGGATGAGTGAAACTGAAAATGAAGCTAGTAGCACGGCGTTGCCGGGATGAACAGCCAGCTGCAAAGCCGTGCTGTGTTGTTGCTATCTGATGATGTTGATGTTAGCTGTTGGATCGATCGAATCAAGAGCAGTAGCGATAACCTTTGAACTAGCCAAATGCGGCGTAGCGGCCGTCAGCCCCTCCATTTCCCAGGCTCCAAGGCTCCCACTTGCAAGGCCGCAAGCCTCAAGGCCCCCAAGGCACCCGCTAAACCTGCCTGAAATAAAAGGCCCGCCGGAACGCCAGTCGGCCCGGACTGCAAGGACCCTATGACGCCACAGGGCGGGCGCGAATTTCTCCGACGCTTCCCCCGCTATCCAATCCTGCCATAGGCCAATTGAGCATCATCCCCAATTTTCAAACAAGAACAACCCCGGTCTCTGCCCATCTCCGCGGGGCTCCAACGTCTATTCGCTTACTCCACTGCAATTGTCAGATTGTATATATTGATCAGCGCTGCTGAGGTGTAGGAAGCACGTTGTTGTATGAAAAGATATAATTCCCACCGGTTACAAGCCTTATGAGACCATTTGCTCTACCATTGTCTACTTCAGTACGTTTCTCATCGTGAGTATTTCTTGCCCGTGTTTCCTTCCGGATTACCCGGGTTCCATTGGTGGGCTGTTGTCAATGCCAGCCAGCTATTTTCGAACTAGAAACACTAACGAACATTAGTTTAAGACGGCATCCAACAAGCTGTGCTCAAACACTCAACCCGAGCGCATTTGTGTTTACATCGACACTCGATACAGCTACATACGGTCGACTTTCTTTCACATTCCTAAGCAAACGCTACCAACACAACATGGCCAGTGTCGAAGCATCTAAGCAAGCAGCCGCCAAGGTTGCAGTCGAGAACCACTATCCAACCGACGCAAAGTGGGTGGGAATTGGTAGCGGCACAACCATTGTCTACGTTGTTGATGCAATCAAGGCACTGGGCGTTGACACAAGTCTGACCAGATTCGTCCCTACTGGTTATCAGTCAAAACAGCTCATCACCAAGGCCGGGTTGACGGCTGTTGAATTCGACTCCATCCCAGAGGGCACTGTCCTCGATGTCGCATTCGACGGTGCTGACGAGGTGGATGATGATTTGAACTGCATCAAGGGTGGTGGCGCTTGTCTTTTCCAAGAGAAGCTCGTCGCTCTCCAAGCAAAGCAGTTTATCTGTGTCGCCGGTACGTATCGGGACCATGAAGAATATATTCATAAGCTATAGCCTAATGCAACATCCGCGGAAACAGACTCCAGGAAGCTACAGAACCGTCTTTTGACAAACTGGAAATACATCCCCATCGAAGTTGCGCCAATAGCTGCGTATCGCGTTCTCAACAAGTTGATTGAACTGGGAAGCATTAAACCTGCTATTCGGCTCAGTTCCACTGCCAAAGAAGGCCCACTCAAGACAGACCAGGGATTTTTCATTATCGATGCTCAATTCCCGCCTTTGCTTGTTCCATCAGATGTCAAGGCCGGCAAGGATGGGAGTGGCACCGCGGGTATTTGGGAAGTTCAGGCCCTCTCACGAAAGATCAAGGCTATCCCTGGTGTTCTCGAGGTAGGTATCTTCAGCGGACTTACTGGTCCCCAAGCTCAGGCTTTGGGGTCGATTGGAGGACAGAAGCCGGTTGCCGCATACTTTGGTATGCCTGATGGCTCGGTGTCTGTACGAAAAGCCGCCGTCTAATCTTGGGAATTCCTCTCCCTCTCGTTCTTGTCAATACCCGCATAGCTTCTAAAGATTGCATGATGTTTCAATAAGCATGATCTGGCCTTACAGATATATATTTTCACCCCCTAATCCTCCGATTCACTAAACATGTTTGATCTATACATACAACAATGTGAGACGCCGATTTTTGTAAAGACACCAGAAATAGTAAAAGGTTTCGCCTACCCGCCAATAGAAAAAAGAATCCATTATAACTCATTCAAAAGTATTAGCTTGTCGACTTATTTGTGCCCCTTGCCCTTGGCTTCAGTTTCGCCGAGTTCGCGCACATAGATTTGCACCAAACCAGGCTCAATGTCGTCCTTTCCATCCTCAAAGCCGGGACTAGCAGCAATAGCAAGATACTTCCCATTAGAACTAAAACTCAACGCAGAAACGCTAGCCGGGTACTTTTGATACTGGCGAATCCTCCTCTTCGCAATGCCGTCCCACAGAGCAACCACACCGTCGCCGCCACCAGAAGCAAACGTTCCATGGATGGGGTGAAATGAGAGAGCGTTAACGGGATATACGACATCCACATCGTCGACGGTTTGCCGATGGCACTTGAAGGCGTATTTTCGGGCTTGCGATTCTGCAGATGGGTCGAACCATTCCACCGCTACTCGGCCCTCGATACTCGAAGAGGCATACCCCGCGTCGTCAGGCATGCATGCAACGGCCCGCGTCATGAACTTGAGACTGCTTTCACGGCGCTGCCAAGGTTCAATTTCGACTTTGTTGACTGAAGGTGGTTGGGTGTCGGCTTGGTCGGTTATGAGGGTAAGTGATTTGAGGTCGTAGATATGTAGTGCTCGAGAAGCCATAGCAACCACGAGCTTTGTGGGGGAAAGTGAAAGGGAGAATGGCTTTGATGGTAGTGGAATTACCGCCGGTGTAGAGTCTGCGTCTAGTCGGTGGACGTGTAGTGTTGAATCCCATGATGCCGAGATCACAATCGAATGTTCCTTGCTGTATACGACGGATTTGACACCGGCTTCGTGGCTGGAGAGCACTGTCTGCGTAGAGGTGTTCACATCGATTCTAATCCCTTTGTAAGCAATCACTCTTTACATGATAGTGGATAGACTCAGGTCAACAAGCTTACTTTCTCACATCCCAATCCAAGCCTGCCGTAATGATTTCATCCTCATTTGCACCGAAACAAACATCTAACACTGGCGCCCGGTGTTCAAATTTCTGGAGCAGCTTCCCCGTGCCAACAACCCCATTTTCATCGCGTAGATCATACAAATAAACATTCTTGTCCCACGAGGAGACGACTATTCTGGTGGAGTCTGGAGCGGTAGAGAACTTGACCGCGGAGATCGCATCCGTTGGCGGCGATGCGACGGTGAATTGATCTGGAAATTTCAAATTGCAGTCAGTTATTCCAGGCTCTCAACCAAATTATATGCAAAAATAAAGAAATAAAGAACATACTAGAATGTGACATGGCGCAGGGGTGTATTGGATGTGGAGTAGGAATGTTTTCTGCAGTTGCGTTTGTGAAGCTCACCGCGGCGATCGACCTGCGGCCAATGGAAGCTTCCATTTTGCGGGACACTTTTCTGCCGGCTAATACCGCCTGAATATTATTGCCATGCGCTCGCTCTTTCTTCGCCTCTATCAGTTGCTCTCGACTTGTTTCTTCCTTCTTGTGAAATTGCTTCAAAAGGAGAAAACGTTGCACCATTCGATTATTTGCTTAGAGTCATATAACCACAAAACCAGCATGCCTTTCGCCCAGTTGGTTATCGGGCCTCCGGGAGCGGGGAAATCGACTTATTGCAATGGAATGCATCAATTCATGGGAGCTATCGGGCGAAGATGCTCGGTCGTGAATTTGGACCCTGCCAACGACCATACGTCGTATCCGTGTGCGCTGGACGTGCGCGACTTGGTGACCTTGGAAGAGATAATGGCAGAAGATACCTTAGGGCCGAATGGCGGGGTTCTATATGCGCTGGAAGAGCTCGAGAATAATGTTGAATGGCTGGAGAAAGGATTGAAGGAGCTAGAGAGTGAGTATTCTCATTTTGGTGATCTAGTATATTGGCAGTGCTGACGAAAGTGTTATAGATGATTATGTTATTTTCGACTGTCCTGGCCAGGTCGAGCTATTCACACACCACTCATCACTAAGAAATATATTTTTTCGAATATCGAAGCTAGGATACCGAGTATGTCTACTTACCCTTCGTACTTTACTTCAGAAGTTCTATTTAACTAACGAGAATAACAGTTAATAGTCATTCACCTCGTCGACTCATATAGCCTGACACTACCGTCAATGTATATTTCCGCACTCCTCCTATCGCTCCGATCCATGCTCCAAATGGACCTCCCACACATCAACGTCCTCACGAAAATTGATAATCTAACCAACTACTCCGCTCTTCCTTTCAATCTCGATTTCTACACCGAGGTGCAAGACCTCAACTACCTCCTACCGCATCTAGAAGCGGAAACATCACGCTTATCGCATTCAAAATTCGGTGCCCTGAACCAGGCCATTGTAGACTTGGTGCAGGAATTCGCTCTCGTGGCATTTGAAACGCTGGCTGTGGAGGACAAGAAAAGCATGATGCATTTATTGCAGGTGATTGATCGTGCGAGTGGGTATGCATTTGGGCCGGCCGAAGGCGCAAATGATTCGATATGGCAGGTTGCCGTGAGGGAAGGATGGGGGGACTTGAATATTAACGATGTGCAGGAGAGGTGGTTAGACGCCAAGGATGAGTACGATGAGCATGAGAGGAGAGAGCTAGAAGAGGAGGCCAAGGCCAAGCAGGCTTCAGCACATAATCAAGACGACGACCTTGATTTTCAGGGAATGATACCCGACAGCGGTACGAAAGTTATCCGGAAGTCGTGATATAAAAGAGACGGAGGGTACTCACGAATCTAATTTCATGTATATAATAATTATTCGATTGCATCAGCATTGCACAAGGGGTATCTCATATATCAAACAACCAAAAGACAAAACAGAAATAAAAGGGCCATCTAATCCTCATCCTCGTCCTCGTCATCATCCTCATCGTCAATATCCATTCCAAACACAGCCTCATCGTCACCAGTATCACCACCATCCCTCCCTGCAGCAGCAGCATCCCTACTAAACAACCCCTCCAACCCATCATACCCCCTCTTCGTCCTCCCAATCTCCCTCCTCGCCCTTCGAATAGCCTCCTCTTCTGCCTTGCGCATAGTGCCAGAAACCCGCACAACCCTAAACACGGCACTTCTCAACGTATCCGCTTTCTTCGCCGAAGACGAAGGAGCCGGCGCGGGGATTGAGTTCATGTACGTCAGTGCGGCCCAGACCAGTCTATATGCGGCGCGGGGACATCGTATGATCACAGTTGAGGTCGCCGGGGATAAATATTTGACTAGAAAAAGGACACAAAAGAAGTCAGTCAATTGACATGAACGAAAACCCGAAAAGATGATACTTACCGATCAAATTCCCCGTCGACGCCCCCCCCAGTTTCCCCGCCCCATAATCACCAAATAGATCTGACACGGTCTCGCGTAATAGTCGCGCTAGGACGCTCGAAGTCAATGTATCTGGAGTTGGAGGGTGGAAGTGGAGGTGTTGTGGTAGAGAGGATGTTGTTGCTGCCGCCGGTTTGTGCATGTGCGTCGAAGGCTCCGGATAGAGGATGTCGATTAGGAGGTAGCGGTGTTTGATGCGGACCATTGTTGGTTTATTTGTGCCTTTCTCGGTTGATGTTATATAGAAATTCGAGTTGTATAATAGCAGTTTTGAGCTGGTTGTCGTTCAATTTAGTACTATGTACGTACGGAGTAGCTAGGTGCGAGAGATAGCTTGCAGGAACTTTTTTCCCGCCGCGGCTCCGGATCAACAGCGGAAAGCGGAAAGCTGCAGCGACCAATGAGAAAAAGAATATACAATTTATATAGGACGCATCATTGGAAACTCGTCAGATTAACCATTCTACCCATCATTATAAAATTCTACGCCGAGTACATGCGCACCTCGTGCCATCACCCTTGTCATGCCACGTACAGGACTACATCGTATAGTTCAGGAACACCCGGTGAGCTGTCATAAACATAAGGACAAAGGAAATTGGGGAAAAAGATTTTCGAAATGAAAAACCAAAAAGGCATAAAAATGCTGAAACAGTTCGGTGCCGACATCAAAACAGGTGCTGAAAACAAGAAAACGGAAAAAAGAACAACGCTTTAAATGCTGACCTCGACACGGCCTTCCGCACCCGGAGCACCCTGGGCCACGTTGGGGAGCAGGTAAGTAATGTCGTCCCATGGGTGGCGGTACAAGCCAGTGCGCAGTCTCTTCTGGTCGAGGTAGTGGGCAATAAGACCAATGCTACGTCCGAGGACGAACAGACCGTTGAGGACACCCATCTTCAAGTAGTCCTCAGCCTCTTCAGCGGAGAAAGCACCAGAGTTGCGGAGAAGGTCAACAAAGGCGACAGCGACAGCTCCATCGACGTTAAGAATGAGGTTGTCCTTCTTAGAGGTTGTGACAGTCTCGACAGCAATGGCGTAATCCAACAGCTTGTGTGTGGGGAAGTTCTTGGTCACGTATTCCTTAACCAACTCGACACGGAGATCAGGGTTGTTACGAGACTTGACCTTGTGGCCAATACCGGGAACTGTTTACGTTAGCTTGTTTTAAATTCAAGATAGACATTCATGGGAAGACATACTGAGCTTGTTTTCTTTGCGCATGGTGTCGACGAATTCACGAGGGCTGAGGCCCTTGTCGAAAGCCTTGGTGAACTCCTCAGCGGCACCGTCAAGAGCACCACCGAAACGAGAACCAATGGTAAGAAGACCAGAGACCAAGGCACTGATCAAGTCCTTACCGGCACGGGTAGTAATGATGGTGTTCATGGCACCAGAGACAGCGGGACCGTGGTCAGCAGTCAACATGAGAACCATCTCCAAGAACTTGCTGGCGTAGGGAGGCAGGCGGCGGCGGAACCACAGCAGAGACATGACACCACCGATACCAATGTCCTCACGGAAAACATCGGAGATGGGCAAGCCAGCGTACAAAAGCTCCTGACCACGGTCATCAGAGATGGTGGAGATGAAAGCAGCGGGCTTACGGATGAGGCCAAGCTCCTGGGCCCAAGAGTAGTCCATGGGGATCTTGGGGGGAACGGGCTCCTTGAAGGTAGCGATGGTGCCATCGGCGACCAGCTTCTGGTAGACACCAGCCAGAGTCTGGGGAAGTTCCTCGAAGGTGTCAGGAACGTAGAAACCGGCCTCGCGCATGTGCTTGTTCTTCTCGACGGCAGTCTCAAGCTGGGAGTTGGCGGAGGCACCGGCGTGACCGAACTGGACCTCGGTCTTGAACATGCTGGCGCAAGTACCAATAGCCCAAGCGACAATAGGCTTGGTAATGATGCCCTTCTTAACAGCGTCAATCACACGGTATTCCTCGACACCACCGACTTCACCGAGAAGCATCAAAATCTTGCACTCGGGGTCGGCTTGGTAACGGAGGAGATGGTCAATGAAGGTAGTACCGGGGTAACGGTCACCACCAATGGCAACACCCTCGTGGACACCGTCGGTGGTCTGGGAGATGATGTTGTTCAACTCGTTAGACATACCACCGGACTTGGAGACGTAACCGACAGAACCCTTGCGGTAAAGCTTGGAGGCAACAATGTTGTCCATCATACCACCGGTGTTACCAATCTTGAAAGCACCAGGCTTGATTCCACCAACGGTGGCGGGTCCGATGATGGTGATGCCCTTCTCCTTGGCGACAACCAAGATTTCACGTGCCCTCTGTAAAAACAAAGTCAGTAACAGCTCCATTGACATAAACAATTCTGTTGTGGTATATTTGCAGCACGTACTCGCTCAGGAACACCCTCAGCAATGATGGCAATGGTTCTGATTTGAGGCAATTCCATCAACTCCATGGTGGAGCTGTAGACTGATCGCGAAGAGGCAAAGTTGACGACAGTGTCGACATCGCTGTGCTTGGCGAAAGCCTTTTCTACGTCCTGGTAGACAGGGAGCAGGGTCTCGCTAGTTCCCCAGTACCTATTTTTGCGAGTTAGTTCCCATCTCAAAAAGAAAACATACGAGTTCGATTCATGCGCTCACATTTTGCTGACGAACTGACCACCGAAGGTGTAGATGATGCCGGCAACGGAGGGGGTGCTACGCTTGCAGATGAAGTCGAAGTCGAGCATACCCTGCACGGCACGGGGCTGCATACCACTGTATTTTGGTCAATCGAATGCGCCATATTGAATAATCAACGAGGCAACTCACTAGACGAAGCATCGTGTCTTGTTGTGGAACAGAGTGTGCTGGGCGATAGGGCTGAGGAGGCGAGAAGGAGGGTCGAAGCGGGTGATGTTGTCGTTGGCGCTTGTCACGCCGGCAGCAGGAGTGATGGAAGGCATCTTGGATAATATATTGCGCTGCTGTACGAGAATGATGTGAGCAAAACAGTTACAGAATCCAATGTCTGCCGTTGAAGCAATTGGAGTAATTGTGCAGCAGAATGCCGAGGGAGGGGGGTAAAGCTTCACACACACTTGTCAGCAACGCCGGCTCTTTTTTTTTCTCTTGCTTGTTGAATCAACAACAACACTGGTGGAAGAAGTCAGGCAGAAGAAGGAAAAGCAGGACAAGCACACAAACGAAGCTTGTTCGAGCAGGAGGCAGGCAGAATAGAATAATGGATAATGGACCAGAAAGGCAAGCCCGGTCAGGAAGGACGATGGGTGGATGATAGCAGAAGGAAGGAAACGGAGCTGAGCTAAGGCGACTAGGCCGAAAAAAATGGCGGCCGCAGGAGGACTAGCGCGGTATCGTTTTGGTTGGCCCTTGGAACGCCGGCCGAGAATGATTGGCGCAAGGAGGCTTGCTGTACACAGTACGTATCGTATTCTGCACTCTGGTGGTCTGTCTATGTGTCTATTTGCTTGATTCTGTTCTTATGAGATGCTCTCTCTGTCTGCGAGGGCTTTGTGAGGGCTCGATAAATTACAGCATGTGTATTGATAACGTATTCTATACGCTTGACATTGGGGCCAGTACGGAGATCGCACGCCGTCCGCCGTCTGGCTCAACAGTTTGTCCCCACAAGAAGATTCGTTTTGGTGGGATGTTTTTTTTGTTGGTGCCTGGGCAGCCTGGCCAACAGGGGCTCAAAAATAGGCCGATCGCCATCGACTAGTGCTCCCCATGCGACACGGACCATTTGTTGTGTCTATGTACGTATGTATTTTATTCTACCCCGTACCACGACGAGAACAGCCGGAGTAAACAGTACGCAGTACGTAAGACTTACGGGACAGAAGATTCATGCGTTCAGTAGACTGACTTACTCCGTGAATACGAAACACCAAGTCTGATAGTATATACTCAAAGCACTAAATTGCACGATTCTACGCAGACAATGGCCCCCGAAGCCATGGAAGACGACCTAGCATTCTGGAAGCCTCCCCAATAGAGGATTAGTCGGCCCTAACATACTCCGGGCCCGCGCCGTCGCTCAACTCTCTGTCGGAGTTTCTGCGACCCCTCCACTGCCCGTACCACACTGAAGGAATGCGGGATGACAGGACGATGGAACATCTCGATTCATGCTTGAGATCGGTGTCCGAGGGGCATCAACGCTCATGGATGTTGCTCCTGGCGATTCTCTGGAACCGTCTTTGCCCGACGTTTGGGTAACGATCCACTCTCACTGTCAGGTACCTAGGCAGCTGCGTTAATAATATTGTTATGGCAGTCGTACGCTGGTGGCTCCAGATCTGTCATATCATCACTATCGAACGGGGTGGCATCGCTTGGCTCGGTATCGGAAGCATGTGATGGCACACATGCAGCCCCGATTCGCTAGCCTCCGTGGTAGTAGATGCTAGATGGTTGTAGATAGAATGCTCATAGCAATACCGAAGCCTTTCGGGCCAAGCGGCCCGTCAAATCCAGGTGAATTTGTCTTCCAGAGCAGCATCACCATCGAGTCCGTATAAGTAGCCGTATCAGCGCGGGTGCAGCTTAGCCCGAGAGGGGGCCGACACTAAATTGGCATCGGCTGCGGAGTCCGAAGCACGTACGGAGTAGTGCGGTAGCACTGCGAGTCAGTGTGCTCAATAGTCATTGTGATATCTCTCGGGGATTTTTGGGGATGCTTCCCTCGCAACAGTCGGCGGCATTGCGAGGGGCAGCAGAAGTGCCGGGGGGCGGGCAGAACAGAATAAGTATGTTGTATGCGCAGTTGAATTGGCTTGTAATGCTAGTCTGGCGGTGGTGGCCTCAGGTTGGGGACGGGTGGGCCGGCGCATCTCCACCGCCCCTTCCTCCCTGTGCTCAACGAAAGTTTAGCGGCTGGGCCGTACTAGCGCGGTACGTGGCTCGCCCGCTCTTTGCACCGCGGGCCCCGGCCTGGCAGCGTGGTTCTCGGTATCCGTACGGTAACCACGCCCTCGCGCTAGGCCCAGACTGGGAACGGTGAAACAAAAACAAAAAACGACAGAGCTGGCTGGCTCTTGCCCAAAGCGCGCTAGTGGCCTTTCCTGCTTCCGATGCTCAACTGAACAATTTCACGCTTTCTATCAGACACCGTCCCCCAGCTTGAAATCATTCCAGTCCCGTATACCCTTCTCTCCCATCCAGCGTTTGTTTGTCTGTGTGTGTGTGTGCAGCTTGCTGTCGCTGTCTTCTGTTGCCCGTTGCCCATCTCGTCCTGCAACACTCAATTGTCCCTGTGTGGTCCTGCCGAATTTCTGTAGCCACCCCTCCTTCCAAGCCATTTCTCGACGCCGTCGCAGAAATCCATATTCAACAACACATACACAATGTCCGCCAAATCCATCCTCGAAGCCGATGGCAAGGCCATCCTGAACTACCACCTCACCCGCGCCCCCGTCATCAAGCCCACGCCGCTTCCTCGCGCTGCCACTCACAACCCTCCTGCTAAGCTCGCCTCCCTCTACTTCCCCGAGGATGCCAACGTCAGCGGAATCCTTGACCAGGCCGAGGCTACATACCCATGGCTGCTTGCCAAAGACGCCAAGTTCGTCGCCAAGCCAGATCAATTGATCAAGCGTCGAGGCAAGAGCGGTCTGCTCGCTCTGAACAAGACCTGGGCTGAGGCCCGAGCTTGGATTGAAGCCCGCGCTGGCAAGGAAATCCAGGTCGAGACCGTCAAGGGTTTCCTGCGTCAATTCTTGGTCGAGCCATTTGTGCCTCACCCCCAGGAAACTGAATACTACGTCAACATCCACTCTGTGCGAGAGGTAAGCAACCCATGGAAAGATATTCCTGGATCCAAATTAGGAATCTTGGAGATTTACGAGACTTGATGATCTGACATTGAATTTTTGTTTAGGGAGACTGGATTCTCTTCACCCACGAGGGTGGTGTTGATGTCGGTGATGTCGACGCAAAGGCTGAGAAGCTTTTGATCCCTGTCAACCTCAAGAAATACCCCTCCAACGAAGAAATTGCTGCTGCTTTATTGAAGAAGGTCCCCTCGGGTGTCCACAACGTCTTGGTTGACTTCATTTCCCGTCTGTACGCTGTCTACGTCGACTCCCAATTCACTTACCTCGAGATCAACCCTCTCGTTGTCATCCCCAACGCCGATGCCACCTCCGCCGAGGTCCACTTCCTCGACTTGGCCGCTAAGCTCGACCAGACCGCCGAGTTTGAGTGCGGTACCAAGTGGGCTATCGCTCGTAGCCCGGCTGCTCTGGGCCTGCCAGCTCCCAAGGGTGACGGCAAGATCAACGTTGACGCTGGTCCCCCCATTGACTTCCCCGCTCCTTTCGGTCGTGAGCTCAGCAAGGAGGAGAAGTTCATCTCCGACATGGATGCCAAGACTGGTGCTTCCTTGAAGTTGACTGTCCTCAACTCCACTGGCCGTATCTGGACTCTGGTCGCTGGTGGTGGTGCCTCGGTCGTCTACGCTGACGCTATTGCCTCCGCTGGTTACGTGAGTGAGCTCGCTAACTACGGTGAATACTCTGGAGCTCCCACCGAGACCCAGACTTTCAACTACACCCGCACAGTCTTGGACCTCATGCTGCGCGCTCCTCAACACCCCGAAGGAAAGGTCCTCTTCATCGGTGGTGGTATTGCCAACTTCACCAACGTTGCCAGCACCTTCAAGGGTGTCATTCGCGCCCTGCGCGAGGTCGCCTCTACCCTCAACGAGCACAAGGTCCAGATCTGGGTTCGTCGTGCCGGTCCTAACTACCAGGAGGGTCTCAAGAACATTAAGGCCGTTGGTGAGGAATTGGGTCTCAACATGCACGTCTACGGACCTGAGATGCACGTCAGTGGTATCGTCCCTCTGGCCTTGAGCGGCAAGAAGACCGATATCAAGGAATTCGGATCCGCTTAGATTTATTAGATTAATTTGAGATCTATTTCCTTTGTTCCACGATCCTCTTAATGCCTTTTCTTGTGCCCTTTTTTTTTTCTTTTTTTTTCCTCTGTGGATGCGCCTCCCCTGGTTTTTTCTCGCCTTTTTATCGTATCATGTACTTGGTGTTTGCAATAATTTTCACGGGCATGGCATGGTTCATGATTGGATTTGATTCATGGTTTATGTGACAGGATGGAGAGAGAACAGCGACGATGACATGACTCGGAATTCCAGAAATCCAACAAGCATGTTAATTTTCTATTAGAATATACAAAAGGCAAAAAGTTGATTAGATAGAAAATCTACGGCAGCACTTGTTTGGGTTCTTTTCTAGGTAGATGTTCGTTTGACTATAGAACCATGCCTGATCCTATTCCTGCAGACAGTAGATAGTAGATACTAGCTAGACGTTCAGTTGCATGTTAGCCCTAACCAAACACCATGTGCTGTCTTGGCAAGAATCAATTATTTTCTACAGCGTCCTTCCTGGCTTTCTTATACAGAGCATGTACTGCTCAAGATAAGAAATTCGTTCGACTGCAACGTTGTTATCTCCATTTCTACCGTTGCAGCAATTCCCTTGTGCCTGAAAGTCGAATGCGGAGAGATCATGAATCATCGACAGAAGCGGTTAGGTGGCTTGCAGGCTGTGATCTACGTTAAGGATTTATTTGCAGTTAAACATCGTACCAAGAGTTACATAGCACAGACAATGTAGCACAGACAACTAATAGTGTACCTAGTACGGAGTACCTACGGGGTGTTTCCTTTTAAGGTGATCGGGTAAGCGATTGACGTGCGTCATCGTCTCGCATGCGGGTGGGCGACTCCAGTGATCTCCATCAGCCAGGCCTGGGTCGCTTTGTTCCAACAATTCGACTTTCTTTTCTCTTATTTCTGTTTAAATACTGTATGTGTTTCAATTGATAAAAGAACCTGACCAAATTCACCTTTTAACATCGCCTTTTCTACTTCGCCAGAATCTGTGCCAGCTCGGTCATGTCGGAGATATAGATATAACGTCATGCAGCTGCAACCGTCTCTGCACCGGCTGTTCAGCAGTCGGTCGCGCACATGGATACTCGTGATCGCGCCAATGCTCAGTCTGGGGCTGCTTTGGTCATGGCTACGCAGGCCAGATTCCCTCTTGCTTCAACAATTCCTCGTCACCGACTCACATAACCTGCCACTGGAGGCCAGTGGCGATGATCGTCCTCCCGGCAGTAATGGCACCGCCGGCATGAACAACCACAACCCCAAGCTCCCCGGCATGGATGACATCCTGGTCGTTCTCAAGACCGGCGTGACAGAGGCACTAAGCAAAGTGCCCGTCCATATCGAAACCACGTTTTCATCAGTCCCCAACTTCGCCATTTTCTCCGACTACAAGGAAACGATCGCCGGCGTCGAGACGCACGACGTCCTAAGTCGGATAAATGAGCAGGTCAAACGCAACATTCCAGAATTCGAACTGTACAATCGCATATATGCGCAAGGCCGGGAGGCTCTGACCGCCGAAGACTATGGCGATGACTCCAACGGGCCGTTCGGAAGACAAAACAATCCGGGGTGGAAATTGGATAAATGGAAATTCCTGCCTATGATCCCCGCCGCGCTGGAATTGAAACCAAATGCCAAGTGGTTCGTGTTTATGGAGGCGGACTCGTATTTCTTATGGCCCAACCTGGCCGCCTGGCTGTCCCAGCTGGACCACCAGCAAGACTGGTATTTGGGATTTCCCATGGCAATCGGAGACATTGTATTTGCCTACGGTGGCTCGGGATTCGTGATATCGAATCCTGTCATGCAGAAAGTATCGGAATATCTGGCAAACAATTCGAAAGAGCTGGATGATTTCACTGCCTCGCAGTGGGCTGGCGATTGTGTGTTAGGCAAAGTGTTTGCTGATGCCGGTGTTGGACTCAATTGGTCCTGGCCGACGCTGCAGAATGATAAGCCGTGGGAATTAGACCATTTTGCGAATATATATGACAGACGGGCCTGGTGCTATCCTCTGGTGTCCTATCATCACATGCAGCCGGACGACATTCGCGAGATGTGGGAGTTTGACAAAGAGTGGTTTAAGCTGGTATGTCTTCTTTCATTTTCCCGGCTTGACTCCTAAAATTTACATTACTGACAAACATGTATAGAACGACCCTACAACAAAACTCCTGCTATACAGCGACGCATTCCGCCGTATGATTCTTCCAGATATCCTATCCCTCCGCATCGGATGGGACAACGGCGCCGACGAGGAGGTCACCAACGACGACGGATCCAGACCTGAATTAACGCTCGAAGGCTGCGACCAGCGTTGTGCTGATGACGAAAGTTGTCTTCAATATAGCTACCGTGAAGATGACGGGAGTTGCTTCACCTCGCCAGCCGCTAAGAGAGGCGTAGCAGCGGCAAAGACGGTTAAATCGAACTGGATGATTGATCGGATTTTCGATAAAATGAGGGATTACGGACACAGGTGTACGAAAGCAGAATTTGTGTTGTGATTTGACTATTTTCTCACATTTTGATGGTCAAACATTGGTGTTTAGGGCGTTTTACTTGAATAGATGGATGTATTGGGATATTTTATGATTGATGACATGAGAATATGACCATTTACTTAAATGGATAGGACAAGGTCTTGGTTGGAATTCCACTTTATACTGCCTAGGTACTATATACTTAAATGAGTATCTTTCGACAAAATAGATTGAGTGGCAACATGTCATTACAGCTTTTAATCATTCAAACCCGCTCAACTTCACGACTGGAAATGTAGTTTTGTCTCTCAAGCGCCCACTCAGGACGCACAATGGACAATGGCGAGGGCTCTTGCATACTTCGAAGCAAAACATCCGGGTCCAGTGTGCGTACTTTTGCTCCTTGTGGAAGACTGAGGCCATCTTCCTTGGGAAGGCCTTCTGACTCCAAACGCTTCATTGCCTCCAAGCCATTAGGATCAGCGTTACTGCGCAATAACTCCCAAAACTCCGTATCCGACAAGCTCCATAGAGCGTCCTCCTTCACACCTCCCCCTCTAATCGTATCTCCAATCAGCTGCCCAGTTCTTTTGTACAGATCGATGTGAGCTTTGTTTGACCAAACATCCCTGTCTGAGGCCAGGTATGCCCTTGCTAGCGTCAAAGCCAACTGCTCCTCCTCCAGTACAAGGAGTCTACGTGTCGAAGACGCGTCTGGAAACGCTTTCAAAGCGGCGAAAATCCGCTGGGCATCTCCAAGCTCAAGTTTCCCGAAACTCACTGCGTCTCGCAGCGAGTAGTCAAGCCGATCCGCACAGAGATGAGGCGAGGGCATCTCCACAAGGGGATAAAGATCCTCTTCGAGCGCCTTCAAATCTCCAAGTCCATGTTTGGCGAGAATTTGTGGCAATGGGGTCGTCTTGACATATCGTGCTTTGTGAACTTCATGGAAACTGCCCTCGCCGGGCTTCGAAAGTGCCCAGTCAACAACATGGCTGAGTGTGGTGTGACTGACGTCGTGAAGAAGGGCAGCAACCTGCTCCTCGACGCTGGCACCGACTTTGCGCACCAGCAGGAATGCACCGACGGAGTGCTCAAACCGGGTTACTTTGGGAGTGAAGCCCAATAAACCTGACACGCCGTGCTGACAGACACCTATTAATCGTTGGAGCGTAGGGGAACGTAGTAGCTCTGCCAACACGGGCTCTGAAATTGTATGGTCACCGTACAGCTCGTCGCGAATCAGAACTGTATCCTCAGACACTGATTCGAGAGTCTGAAAGAACCCCACCTTCAGCGGCGAGACCGACTGCAGAGCCATGGTTGCAGTCAAATGAGTAAAATTGAACTGGAAGATGCTTTGTCTTCCCGGTCGCCGTTCCTTGAACTTCTGTTCTGATTCATGGGATACCGAGTAAGAAAGCCAAGTCATGCATCAGAGTGATACCCGAGCCGGGCTGAGCATAAAGCAGCGGGACGCTGACATCATTTATGTATGTAGGTAGGTTGAGACTCCCCCGTGCAGTGGTGTGGGGAATCCCGGGAAAACCCTAACATTGCCCATCTAGGTAATTATGAAGCTGACCTTGGAAACCTGGCGTGTTTGCCTGTATTGGTGGTTAGCAGTAAGAGAACATAAGAAGTTTAATCCCTGGGATACCCTAAGTATTGTTATTACAGATAAGTGGTATGGGTATACAAACCATCTTTATTCTCTTTGATAAAATCGACCGACCAACTCTAGCTCGTTTTACTTTGCCTTTGAGGCATTTAGACAAAGAGTGTCTCTTTGCTTTAAAAAGAGCCCAGTCTGCCTAGATAGTGTTTTTATCGTTTATCATATCTCCAATGCACAGCAGTTGAACACTACCGACCGACCGACTATCATATCATCTTCATTCAGCGCCTTCACGATGCCAATATCTGTTGACGGCTGCGAGCTCTCTGCGGAGATGCAATCTATTCAAATTGAATGGACGCCTGAACTGAAAAAGATTTTTTCTTGGGGCCGCGCTGTTCATCCTCATATTGGCCCTGGATATGAGAGGGGTTCTCCTCCGTTCGAGGAGTGTTATCGACCTGGAATGGCGCTACCCAATCCTGACGATTCCTATACCTTTCTCAAGTGGTGCGGCCTCAGAGACGAGACTATAAAGGAAGTTTCCGATAAATTCTACGAAGAAAAAAAAGACCTGGTTGAGTCAACGCCAGTTTGCGGCTATGAAACAAGAAAATGTCAAGCTGGTTTCGACTGGCTTTACTTTCCTATCCTGGAAGGAATGGCGGATACATATATTCGCATGCTTGCGGAGCTTGACGGTGACTACGAGGAAAGCTATGGTGAATACATCATTTAATTTTCTCAAGATTGCCTACTAATATAATCACTACTTAGAGGGCTATGTCAAGAAGGCAATCCAACGAGGGTTTAGACCCGAGTTTGCTATCTTCTGTGGCTTACATGAAGATGACCCAATTGCAAAAGACGATCCAAGCCACCTTACTGGCTGGCTTTCTCAAGAGCCTATGGGACATATGCAAGACATGGTTGCAGAGTATTCAGCAATGCTGACGCAGCTTATGACGGAAAAGCTAGTATACGAGGGAAAGGTCCGAGTGGATGAGGAAAAAAACTATGTGATAGTCGATCAGCAGAAAATTCAAGAAGAAGAGCAGGCAGAGGAAGGGGCTAAGTAGTCAATTTATACGGTCAGTATATAATATTTCTGAAGTTACCGACAAATAATTGGATTTAATGGTCCACAGTATCTACGATGTATTCTGCCTGTGTACGCCACTTTGGAAGTATCATGAGATTGTCAATTATGAAGTTCACCTTTCAATAAGTTTAAACGAATGTTGATACCTACATATTTAGGCGATTAGATATGTATATGGCATATTCGCTTTTTTGACATTTTGAATTTCTCATTAACACTTCTTATGTATCATCCAAGTAGACGGAGCCTTTCAGATAATTCTTTAATTTTCGCAGATTAATATCATTGCCATGATTTCTATTCTGGTCACCATTTCCAGAGTGCTATCTCCGCATTTCACGTATTCGACAGTGATGTGATGAATCCTTGAATAGGTGGCAGCCCGAGGCAGAGTTTTTACCCTAAGACTGAACCAAAAATTCCTTAAATAGGAAATTTCCTGCTATTCTTACACATCTCACTTTATACCACTCTCTTGCCCCAAGCAGCATAATATGGCTTGTCAATGCCTATGTCGTATGCCTCTTGTACAATGTGTGGTCGCAGCTCACCGAGTTTCGCTGAAGTCATAGGCCAGTCGTTTAGACCTAGTAGCATTGTTAGTGAAGAAATTTGCACAAACTCAGCCAAGCAATAAGAGAAGGGAGAAAGTAACGAACCCTCTAGTTTTGGTTTCAGCGTATCCACCATCTTCATCAAATTATAAACTCCATCTTCAGCCAGTTCTTTACTCAGCGCACCTTTGCCCAACTTTGCAACGACTTCTTTGCTTTGGATATCCGATAACCTGCCTGAATTGACCAAAAGCGGTTTGATTCGAGTACCAGCATTTGTATCTTGGCCTCTACTTTTCAGCATTTGTGCCATAGACTTGAACAATTTTGCACTGGGTTTGTCGTCTTCCAGAATATCTCCAGTCAACAACGTGCTATCGACAAGTTGTATCCATCCCCCGGGTTTGACGAGACTGATGAGTCTGTCTATAGCCATCTCTGCTTCAGCGGGATTTGCGAGTCCGGCGACACAAAAGCGCATATGCACAATATCAAAGGAATTTTGCCAAGAGGGTGGCCAGGGATCTTTATAAGAATGTATGGAGAGGGTCAAATTATCTGGCTTCGTGAATGAGTCTGTCGGAAACGATCCAATATCCGTTCCAATGAGGGTCGCCGATGAATCAAGTTGCTTCGACAGGTCATACAGCCAATAGCCATCTGCGGTACCGCAGTCAAGTATTCGGATATGAGGTGTTTGAAGATCAATGGGAGCCAGCACAAGTCCGCCGAGCGCTGCCTTGGACACATTATGCTGCGCACGGAGGCGTGAAGCAGCTGCCACTGTCCGATCGCCAGGATAGATGTCCTTAGATGTTTTTGGCCGTTTCGTGAGTTGTACAGGAACTACAAATCGCTTCGGAGTCCCGGCCAGCTCAAGCTTTACAAGGCTATTTGTTAGATTTTGCGCACACAAAAATAAATAAGTTTGCGGCTTACATACCTTATACTGGCCCATGACTGATGCAACTACTTTAAACAGTTCTAAATGTGTAAAGCTCTTGCCAATACACGCCCGTGAACCCTGACTGAAGGTCAAATCAGTCTTGTCCATGTATGTTCGGCGAGCTTTCCAGTCATCAATACTCTCGCCATCAGCCTTCATCCATCTTTCTGGCTTGAAAACGTGGGGTTCGTCTCCAAATGCTGCACAAACACGAATAGATGGACTACTCATAGCGAGGTCATAGCCCGCTGGGATAAATCGTCCGTCTGGAAGGGTGGTACCGTTAGGACCAACTTTGCGTTCGATGGCAATATCACCACCATGATGTAGTCGGTAACCTTCTCTAATTACACCCTCTAGATATGGCATATTTGCCGTGTCATCTAATGAAACAGGGAAGCTTTGTGTATTCCGTACAACCTCCTCGTAGAGGCGATTCTGCTCTTGTGGATGCTGCGCCAGCCATGATAGCACGCAGTCAAGCACACGCGAAGGGCTCAGAGACCCAGCCAACGAGTTTGTAGCACAGTAGAGACGGATTTGAGTGTCGTCTACTACCTCCGGATACCGAGACTTTGCATCTACAAAATGTTGCAATAGTGTTCGTTTGGGCACTTCGTCTGGTGTGGGCTTCTCTAATTCTTGTCTGATACGCTGGACAGCGAAACGAAAGAAAGGCGATTCTTTATTTGACTTAAACGCCAACACTATTGGATTCGTCCGCAGCACATAATCTAGCGCTGGCCATTGGGTAAGCTGTCGAGTGTAAGCTCAATGTCAATATCACGCTTTCTGGGAATAAGTACCACTCGAACGTAGGCAACATGCTTAACCTGGTTGGCGATCAAGTCATACATGTCTTTGGCATTCTCGAGAAAACCTAATGGTGATCCAAACGTGATGTTCATGATTGTATCGTAAGCAACTATTCCACAGGCGGGCAAATGTTAGCAATGTTGCATTCTCATCGATACTAATATGCCTAGGTAGGAAGCTCACAAAAATGGCACCACTCTGTAACATTTATGACAGTCTTATTTTTGCTCTTCTCATCAAAAATAGCTGTCAGTTTGTTAATCATATCATCGATAGCTGGCTCATAGAGCTTTAAACTTGACAATGAATAGGCGCCCTGTATAGGACGGCGGTACGCGGCGTGCTTCTGTTCATTTCGGATTCCCACGATCGACGTTGGCTTGCCTGGTTGCATAAACGGAATAACAGAATCAGTCTTCTCGAGACGGTCTTTGAATCCAAGAACCACTGGGACGCCGGCAGGATCATTGATAAAGATGGTTCTCGGTCCGACACGAACCACATCCCCGTACTTTCCATGAATAACTTCGTGATACGTGATACCTCCGGGTCGTTCGCTGTATTTCCAAGCCAGGTAGCATCGCCATGCATTGGTGTACCTAGCTATCAATGGGCCGGGAATGCCGCGCAGCGCACTGTGCTTGATTTCAAGATGTGCAATCCGAGAGATGACGGAAATTAGAGTAACTAATATCACAGACGGGAGAAACGAGACACTAGGAATCTGTTGTGTAATCATCTTGGACTAGGAAATTCTTTTGGATATAATTCACGCTGGTAAACGGCTGAGAAGTGACATTCAGTATATTGATGAACAACGGCCGATCGATGTATGCAGCAAGACTTTTGTAGGTCAGTCTCACGATCTTCATGCTACCTTTCTCATGGCTTGTAATTTTCTATACATATTACGGTAGATTGTTTCTAGGTCTTTGGTCGTATGAGAAATTTACAGTATTCGTCATCTATACCTGAACATGGTATTGTAATTTCAATTTCCGACAACGGAATCACAAAGGATCAAACTTACCCCTCAACTCTTCTGCGTGGAGGCTGACATGCGTCGTATGTACCGAGTCAACTATCTTAGGTGTTTTCCAATGGTGGGGGCTCTGATCGTAGGATTTAGTGGTGATGTATTGGGGCCGTAATACACCGTCTATACAATACACATAAATCTCAAAAACCACCAAACAATCGGATTTAGCTGTAATAGTAATAAATAAGTCCAAAGAAGGAAACCGCAGTGGCAGCACTGATTCTGTTCATTGTCAAGAATGAGACCCCTCGTCGTTGATCTTCAATCGTTTCTCCCCGCTTGAAGTTTGCCTTAATCACCAAACCCTTCGGTACCTTGCGGTTACCGAACGGAGGAAAGCGAAATTCCAGGGATCGCTGAAGCCATCCAGGAGAGACCATGATTGTCCGCAAATGTGTGAAGCTGTCAAATCCATATTTACCATGGTAGTAACCATGTCCGCTACCTCCAACACCGCCAAAAGGGGCCCCGGGAAAGCCTGCGTGGAGGATCACTTCGTTCACGGTGACGCCACCACTATTGGTATTTTGGAGAACTATTCTCTCTAGTTAGTGGAAATTCAATTTATGAATAGTTTTCTGTAGTGAAGAACGCAACTCTCTTCAACTTCCTGCTTGTCTTTGCTGTATATGTACATTGCCAACGGGTGATCCATCCTTTAGGGCTGTCAGTGTCATGTATAATTAAATGCAGTATGATAATGGGATACGCACTGGTTTGTCATATTATAGGCATTGCGAAAGTCACTTTTGATAACTGGGCAGATAGGCCCGAATATCTCTTCTTTCAAAAGGACATCTTGTTTAGGTGTCAGCATGTATAGACAGACACATTAGGGGATGAGAAATTAACCATCCATATTAACATCTAGGACTACCGTCGGCTCCATTCGCCGTGATTCACGATCACCCCCTCCACCATAGGAGATCTTTCCTGTCGTATTGCGTAAAAGGCTAGTAAGCCTATCGAAGTGTTTGTGACTCCCAATTGCTGCATCAACTGTTGACTGGCCACCCAAAAACTTAGAACACCAGTACTCCAGGCGCTGAGCAAACTCATCATGCACAGATGGATCAACAAAGACGTGATTGACTGACAGGCATATTTGGCCGGCGTTCAGAATTTTGGAGAATACTATAGATCTTGCCGCCAGATCAATGTCTGCTGACTTGCAAACGATAGCCGGAGATAGTCCTCCCAGTTCCAAAGTTATTGGGGTCAAATGTTTCGCAGCAGAAGCACTGATAATTCGACCAACAGTTGCAGACCCTGTGAAAAAGATCTGATTAAAGCGAAGTTCTAGGAGCTGTGACGTCTCTGCTACGCCGCCACGAACCAATCCAATGGCACTGTCGTCGAGATAGGTTGATACCAAACTTTTGAGCAGCCTCATGCAGTTCGGGCTGACTTCAGATGGCTTCATAATCACACAGCAACCGGCTGTAATTGCTGCAATAAGCGGCTGCAGGACGAGAAGCAGAGGAAAGTTCCATGCACCGATTATAAGCACTACACCCAAGGGCTCCCTGCGTATATGTGCAAGGCCGAGCTTCTTTGCTATAAAACTGTCTCCGATAGACTCATCTGCGGTCCATTGATCGATATTATCTAGATGGTTTAAAATGTCCTTCCTAGCCCCAGCCAAGTCGGTAATCAGTGACTCCATATTTGATCTATTCAGATCTTGTTTCATTGCCGCCATAATCTCCTTCTCGTTGTCTTCGATCATCCACCACAATTGTTTGAGCTGCCATTTTCGCCATGCTAAATCTTTCGTTTTCCCAGTCTTGAAGGTATTGACTACCATACTGTGAAGATCATATATCTCCCCAGCATCGTCATACTGTGGTTCGCCAATTGACATGATGTAAGGCGGTTGCTTTAACTGCTGTACCGGTTTGCTGCTTGCGACGTTGGTCGCTGATGCTTTCAACTGGTTTTCCTACACCGTGCTTGGGGTACAGGGGTGCTCCCATTGGCCTAATAACTTCATGCATGCATCCAATAAGTGTATTCTTAGCCCCTCCCTGCATTATAATTTTAAACATAACCTCGTTTGGCCCCTAGCGAATGCTCTTTTCAGATTTCAATGCAGATTAGTTAGTGTATTGTCAATACAAGTTCATACCCGTTTCCAACCCGTTGTTATTATCCATCGCGTATTCAGTATTTACGGTATGCGTGTACGGTAATCTTTCACGCAATACCGCTAATGCAACTAGCTTTCCCCGGATGTGGGGGAAACCCTAACTTTATTGCAACTTCTTGGCCTAGATGAGTAAGTTTTGTCTATTGTGCAATCCCGACAGCACTATTGGATCGTCTAAGCCCTCTTGGCTGATTATTTCCTTAACATCTTACAAACAAAGTTAATTAGACACCGTGCTAGTTTATGCTGGCTGATCATTGAATATCTTCATCCCGCGGTCACTTGTGAGTGGTTGATACTTCGTATAAAGATCTTGGAACAACTTGAATCCTACACCGAAGGCAGATGAGGTCTTCAGCCAAGACGTTAATTCTCCTCATTATGCCTCAAAACTCGTATAACCTATATTCTGGGCTTGCTGACATGTAACACTTTGATGTAACTTTTTGATTGTGATGTTTTTTAAATTTCTTATTCTTAAGTGCCATGTTTGATACGCCGAGAGAACGAAGTTTGTACGTTCAATAAGCTCTGTTAATATTGGATTTGCATCATTTCTCTTGGACAACCCACCAATATGTCTACTAGCACTGACGCTACTGCTTCTCCTGCTGGATCGTCGTTTCTTTCTGTGAGCGGCGTTGTCAATTTTCGCGATCTAGGTGGCTACTCATGGCTTACTCCTCTTACTCCTGCCTTAGATGGTTCACCGGTCACACCACAAGAGGCTTCCAGCTTATCATACATTCGGCCTGGCTTCCTGTTTCGTTCAGCACAGCCCTCACAGATTACGGAATCTGGTGTCGAAGTTCTGACGCACAAGCTTAATATCGGAGCTATATTTGATTTTCGGTCACAGACAGAAATCCAACTAGTTGCTACTCGATACCCCAATTCTCTACTTGAAATACCTGGTACTAGCCGATACGCTGTTCCAGTGTTCAGACATGGCGACTTTTCTCCGGTCTCGCTGGCCGAGAAGTACGGGGCTCCGTCGAACGCTTATCCCACAGAAGGCAAGCAGGGAAGTTTTGTCCAGGCTTATGAGGATATCGCGCGCAGTGCCGCGGAAAATGGAAGTTTCCGCATCATAATAGATCACATACTACAAAATCCCGATCTGCCAATTCTTTTCCATTGTACAGTGGGCAAAGATCGAACCGGTGTATTTGCAGCATTGCTGCTGAAGCTGTGTGGAGTGTCTGATGAGCTCGTAATCCAGGATTATGCGCTCACCACCCAAGGCCTAGGGGCATGGCGTGAGCATCTGATCCAGCGACTACTGCAAAGGAATGATGCCGCTACACGTGAGGATGCCGAGTTCATCATAGCCAGCCGGCCAGAAACTATGAAATCATTTTTGGAAGATGTTGTGCAAGCTAAATTCGGGGGAGCTGGCAATTATTTCACCCAGTTGTGCGGTTTGACCGAGGGCGAAGTCAACAAATTGATCTCTATTATAGTTGTTCATAATAAAGATTAAAGATAATTCATAGACAGTACTAATATATAGTGATCAGGAGGACTTCAGTACATTATTCTTTGGATTTAGAAAACCGAAGTCAACAGGCATGAAAAATAAAATAGAGTTGTTCACCATCATCACTAGTCCCAAGATCCTCACAGTCCCATTGCTCACGGGCAATGATTTGAGATTTTCTTTTCAAGCCGCTGTAGCCCTCGTGGTTATATGGACCTTGAGTGGGATTTTTTCCCATGACGTATAAATGTATTGGTCTTTAGGCCAGTTGGCACACTCGGGTGCTAACTTGAAGTCGAAATGCCAAAGCATCTTAGCAAGGATGAGTCTCATCTCAATATTTGCCAGGCTAAAAAACAATTAGTCAATATATTTACTGGGCTGCGCTGTAGAAAACCTAGAAACATACTTTCGACCAATACAATTCCGAGGTCCAAATGAAAATGGTTGTAGGGCTTCTCGACGATCATTTGCATATGGACCTTCCTTGTCTAGCCATCGTTCAGGTAGGTAGAGCTCTGGGTCTTTGAAGTTGTATGGAGAGCGGAAGACGGCATACTGCGCCATACCCATGGACGTCTGTACTTGGATGTTAGAGCTTCAATCACATTCAATAAACACAACAACAGGGCATTGTTATAATCGGGTTTTTTTTCGCGCATACATTACCCGGTAGCCACTGGCCAAGAATGAATGCACCCTCTGGTGGTGTGATGCGCGGATGACTGCCTGCTGCTGGCGGATACAGACGGAACGACTCGTCAATGACAGCATCTATATACTTGAGTTGACTAATACGTGCAATATTGACCTCATCACTAGCATTGAAAGACGTGCGAACTTCTTCCAGGAGCTTCTCCATCACCCGCGGGTGTGTACACAGATAGTAGATAGTCCCCGAAAGAATTGTAGCAGTCGTCTCGCTGCCTGCAATGACCATCAGGTTGGCATTGGCTACCAGGTCTGGTAATACAAGATGTCCTTTCTCTTCTGCCTGAAGTAGGTGACTCATGAAATCGATGTAATCTGGGTGGCGTGTTTTGCGTCGTTTGACTTTCTCTTCCACAAGGCCAATATGCCATTTGCGACGTTCGACGATTCTCTTTGGCATTATGGCTAAAATAATTGATCTAACGTCGAGAAACCTCTGAAAAGTGCGGATATAGTGTACGTAAACGATGGCATTAAAAATCATGGACATCCAGGGGTGGTAATCCGTATTCTTGAGGCAGTCAAAAGGTTCGTAGAATGCTAGGTGTCCAATTATATCGAATGTTACGTACTGGATTCAAATCCCCCTCCGTTAATTTTAAACTGTAAGTTGAGTGAAGCAAACGTCTTACATTAAACCATCGAACAATATCTGCTGGCTCCTTTTTATCAGCTACCTCGTGCAAACGACTGACCAAAAGGTCAATATAGTGCAACAGGACAGGCTCCTGTCCCTTCAGGACCTTATCCGAGAATGCATTGGAGAGCAACTTGCGTAGATTTCCGTGTGTTTTACGATCGGCATTGATGATGGTAGGATGTGACTTGTCGGCGTCTGTATTTTCACCGGGGTCCTTGCGGTTTTCAGGTAGTCCATTACGGAACCCGTAGATCTCTTTCCATGCATCCGCACCTGTGAAGGAAAGCTCACTTGGTGCGATACGAACAATCTCACCGTACTTGAGATGCAGTTCATGAATAATGAACGGGAAGCGCCCACCGAGCTGTTGTTTCATCCACCACAGACGAGTAGCCGCGGCGAGTTTGGGACCGGGGTATCTGGATAGCGGGTGGAAGTAAATCCTATATATAACAACACCGATCACATACGCAACAGCCTGGATTAGAGCTTAGTTACACTCATCAGGAAAATAGCGAGAGTAGACTGTACCACTACAGACAGCAAGGCTGCTGCCTGGGTGAGGGAGATTGTTGATAGACTAATTCTCGGAGCCATCTTGATAACACAAGAGCATAAGCATGAAAAAAAAACCAAAATAAAGGCGTGGACTTGGTTGAAAATTGATATTCCTGTGATTCACGTATTTCCACTCTTTGCTTATTGTACTTCCTGTCGAACTTCTGATAACATTTCAACAAGACCAGACGCCCCTCACAAAATTTCAACTAAGGTACGTTGTACGTACCCAGAACTATTATTTCATACTATGTATCAAACAAAGTTTCTTATAAAACGCCTCCATACCGAAGAAGACATCACACCGGTCAGACCTTTGGCCCCGGGGCTAAGAAGAGAAAACCTCGTATACATGGAAAATAGCCGGATGATCTAGATAAGATGCGGAGAAAGTATACAAGATTGTTGATGGGAACTGGTTGCGAAATTAGTAATGAGGGGGGCCCAGGATTACTTGCATGTATCTAGGTAACTAATGGACTAGTGCGCAATCCATGTTGTATAAAATTCTTGGATATTTTCAAAGTTCCCCATCTGTAAGCACTAGTAGTTTAAACAAAGAGATTAACCAGGATTATCGTTACTAATCCATTGCAACATGGCTCTGTTCTAACTTTTCTGCCTGTCTCAGCCATCGCATCAATCCTATTATACGTATAATAACATTGAAGTAATATTCTCTAGTGAAATACTAGGCAATATTCCCTCCTAATTTTCACGTTCAAGTGTGGAAATACGACTAGCCTAGTGACATTGAAGCTGTCAACAATATGTAAACTTCGTATTTCAATAATGGTATCAAGCGGTTATCGGACTTGTTCAGCTCGAGACTGCCTGTCCAAGAAAAGCGAGGATTTCACTAGATGTAAAATAATGTATTTGAGGATGGAAAATCTTGTATGTCGTGGAAGATCATTCTTGCTGCTTCTGCAAGATTGTGAATTGAAGCCAGCCTAGGTATCTATCGTCGAATATCTGAAAAAGAATCTTTCGTTGAGCTGCACATTCGTCTATTTTTGAGAAGTACCATAATGGATTCACCCCCCTTACAAGAATCAGCGCTGGCTTTGGTGCAGCGACTCGGAGAGCGAATTGAAGACGCACATGGGCTCGGATTCATGAGCCCAGCCGTCTATGATACAGCATGGGTTTCCATGGTTAGCAAGACAACAAACAATCATAAGATATGGCTTTTTCCAGAATGCTTTGATTATATCCTCTCCCAACAGCTGGAGGATGGTGGCTGGGCAATGTATGCCTCTGAAATTGATGGGATTCTAAACACCGGGGCATCATTGCTAGCATTGAAAAAGCATTTCGACAACCCCTACCAGATCATATCAATCTCACAACAAGAGCTTACAGACCGCATTGATCGAGCTCGAGTTTCCTTAGAGAATCTCCTAAATGTGTGGAATGTCGATGGCACACTTCACGTTGGATTTGAGATTTTGGTCCCAGCACTATTAAGATACCTCGAAGAAGAAGGTATCACTTTTTCTTTTCCTGGAAGGGAACGCCTATTAGAGATCGAGAAACAGAAGTTGTCCAAGTTCAAAGCCGAGTATCTCTACCTTCCAATCAAATTATCAGCTTTGCACTCTCTCGAAGCATTCATAGGGGTCATTGATTTCGATAAAGTCAGTCACCACATGGTTGATGGCTCGTTTATGGCATCGACATCCTCTACAGCTGCATTTTTAATGCATGCATCACAATGGAATGACGAGTGCGAAAGCTATCTAAGAATTACCATATCATATTCGTCTGGGCAAGGATCGGGGGGTGTGCCAAGCGCGTTTCCCTCGACCATTTTCGAATGTACATGGCCATTGGCAACTCTACTCAAGGTGGGATATGTATTTAGTGAAACAGAGCCTGCCGTCGAGAAGGTTCGATCCTATCTGCATGGAATATTCACTTCTGAGGAGGGAATCGTGGGCTTCACGCCATCAGTCACAGCTGACGCCGATGATACTGCCACTACCGCATTGGTTCTCAATTTGCTAAAACAGCCAGTTTCAGTTGACCCGATGCTCAAGGAGTTTGAAGAAGATTGCCATTTTAAGACATATTCGCAAGAGCGAAATCCTAGCTTTTCAGCGAATTGCAACGTTCTTCTTGCTTTGCTCTATACCCCAGATCCCTCTGTTTACATTCCCCAAATCGAGAAAGCAGTAACCTTCTTGCACAAACAATTTACAGACTCCAATTTGGATGTCCAGGATAAATGGGTATGTATCTATAGTAGCCCACCTAATCTGTTTCTTCCATACTGACTTACACATGCAGAATTTATCCCCTTATTATTCTTGGATGCTCATGACACAAGCCATCATCCAGCTGGATGCCCTTAATAATACTTTTCAATCATCGCCTTCACTACAGAACCTGATTAATAATGAAATGGCCATACTGTTGTTGAAAATAGCTTCTCTTGTTGTTAATGGCCAGAAGCCCAATGGTTCATGGGGAGAACGGGCCCCGAAGGAAGAGACCGCATATGCAGTTCTTATTCTCACATACGTGATGAACTATCACGGTACAAACCCCTCATTACGCCAGAAAGTTGAGACAGCAATTAGTGGTGGTCGTTCAATTCTACTGGAGAGAAATACGGAATCTGCTTCTGGTTGGCTTTGGATTGAGAAGGTCACATATAAATCCGAGGTTTTGTCGGAAGCATATGTTCTGGCTGCCTTAAAACGAGCAGCAGACTTGAGTACAGACAATATCTCCAACAACAATGCCAACGGATATACAAATGGAGTAAACGGAGCGAATGGAACGAATGGAGTGAATGGACATTCACTTTTGCCTAACCACACACATGTGGATGAAAACGAACACTCTTTGGAAACAAATGGTAATGGTATTCATGATGAAGAACGCGTTGAGCACATCAGCATTTATGACAACCCCATAATAATTCACACAAACAATACTGAAGATGGCTATTATCAGCGCAATGAATGGACCACCGATCAAGAGCAAATCCTCTTAGGACCATTCGATTATCTCGAGAGTTTGCCGGGTAAAAACATGCGATCCCAACTTATCCAAGCCTTCAACACATGGCTCAAAGTCCCTGAGAAGAGCTTGATAGTCATCGAAAAGGTCATAAGTATGCTACATACCGCCTCGCTCTTAATCGACGATATTCAAGATCAGTCGTTACTTCGACGAGGACAGCCTGTGGCACATAGCATATTTGGCACAGCTCAGACAATGAATTCCGGCAATTATATTTACTTCACAGCTCTTCGAGAAATCCAACAGCTGCATAACCTACAGGCTATCAATATCTATGTCAATTCATTGATTGACCTTCATCGCGGCCAGGGAATGGAACTATTCTGGAGAGATTCTCTCATATGTCCCACAGAAGAGGAATATCTCGATATGGTAGCGAACAAGACCGGGGGGCTGTTCTGTCTTGCTATCCAGCTTATGCAAGCTGAAACAACGGTTGAAGTGGACTTTGTACCACTTGTCCGCCTCCTCGGAATTATATTTCAGATTTGCGATGACTACCTCAACTTACAATCGACGGCTTACACCGACAACAAAGGGCTGTGTGAGGATCTAACCGAAGGAAAATTCTCCTTTCCAATTATCCACAGCGTACGAACGAATGCAGGAAATCGACAGCTCATTAACATTTTGAAACAGAAGCCACGTGAAGATGACCTCAAACGGTACGCCCTGTCCTATATGGAAGGGACAGATTCGTTCAATTACACCCGTGGTGTGGTCAAGAAACTTAAGGAAGAGGCACTTGACAGAATACATGGCCTTGAAAAGCAAGGTCTTGATGAGAACATTGGGATCCGGAAGTTACTTGCTCGAATATCTCTCGAGCTATAACGATAAATATTGCTATAGTTTTCTGGTTCGCCTCTTTTGAGCTATAAATTTGTCTTTTTTCAGCCTGCAATAAAGCCGTTTACAATATTGAAATATCAATTATCAGAACAGGTATTATAACTACTAGGCTCTTTACTTCCTATAGTAAGCCAACCACGTAGCTGCCATGTTATCACTGCGATAAAGAAATCAAACCCCTCCTCGTATTGCCCCTCAAATGTCTTTATTTTACATGTATGGTAATATACAAGTCTCTACCACGTCTGTACAGAAGCTGAGGCTCACCCGCGCGATGTAACACTCCAGATGCATAAAAGCAAATCTAGAACGCATTTAGATTTTGGCTTAAAATTGGGTTTGATGGGCCCAGATCCTTGTACGAATACGCGGTATCCGTAATACGAGATACACGGCTGGTACGGAGAGAGGGGACTTGGAATGTACACAAGAAAACATTACGAATTCTGCAGCGTTTCATTTTCTTCAGTCAGATGAACCACAAAATATGGATCTTGCAAGTACCTTCAGTCCATAACAGATTTGTCCATCATGTCCGCCACAGTTGCTACACTTGCAACAGTCTTAATATCCGTTGTCACTCTGACCATCTGGAAAATTTACCTGAAGCCGTTCTTTTTCAGCGCATTACGCAATTTACCCGAGCCTGAAGTAAGCGAGAACTATACTATAGAAAAAATGGATAAAAACTAATTTTCCTTTAGGGAGGTAAACTCTTCAATGGCCATGCAAAACTTGTTCCCAATGAGCGTTCTGGTATGCCTCTCCAGGAGTGGATCAACGAGGTGCCCAATAATGGACTCATTCGGTATCGCATGTGGCTCAACCAAGAGGTCGTGTTCGTGACGAGCCCAAAGGCACTCTCAGAGGTGCTAGTGCTAAAGAACTATGACTTTTCAAAACCATACAAACTCAGACAGGGGCTGGGGAGGATACTTGGGATAGGACTGATTATCGCAGAGGGTGAAGAACATAAAGTATTAATTCCCTCGTGTTTCTAATATTTGGAAAAAAGTAAAATATAAGCTAATTGGAGCATATAGAAACAACGCAAGATGTTGATGCCAGCTTTTTCCCACCGGCACGTCAAGGATTTATACCCTATATTCTGGGAAAAGTCCGCATTATTAGCTCAAGAACTCGAACATGAGATTAAGCGTGATCCTGGAGCATCAAGCAAAGTCTTTGATATTACTGATTGGCTTGCTCGTACAACCCTAGATATCTTGGGAGCAGCAGGACTTGGGAGGGAGTTCGACACATTACATCATCCAGATAATGAGATTGTCACAGCCTACCGGAATGTATTCGAACTAAAGCCACCAAAAGGGATATTTGGAATTCTTATTTTCATTGTTCGACAACAGATCATGAATCTCTTCGGCATAAAACGCGATGATAGCATCGCTGCTGCTACAGAAGTGCTAATCGGGGTGACCCGCAGATTGATCGGAGACAAAAAGGCCGAAAAGGCGCATCGTGGTATGGAAGATGTCACAAATTCTGAATCAGACAAGGACATTATATCAGTTGCTCTGGACTCTGGTAGCTTCACTGATACAATGCTCGAGAATCATCTTTTGACATTTCTTGCCGCTGGGCACGAGACCACCGCTACATCAATGACTTGGGCAATGTATGCTTTATGTCTGTATCCAAAGGTACAAAAAAGGCTCCGCGAGGAAGTACGAGCCAAACTACCTGGAACGAATAGCAGTGCAGAAATGCCAACAGTCACAGCAGAGTTAGTGGATAGTCTACCATATCTGCATGCCGTTTGCAACGAGGTCTTCCGCATATACCCACCAGCCGGGTTGACGAAAAGGGTGTCTGTGAAGGATACGTCTATACTAGGGCAGCATATTCCGAAGGGGACGGTCATTGTAATCTCGCCGCGTGCAATTAACATTTCGAAGGAGCTTTGGGGCGAGGATGCTTCGGTTTTCAATCCTGATCGATGGATGGGACCTCTCCAAGCTAACAGCGGTGGTGGTGTGACGAACTTCTCGTTCATGACCTTTTTGCACGGTAAGTTAGGTTACTACCTCTCCTATCCGCGTTGTGTTTATGACAATCTAACTTTTCGTTGAAGGGCCTCGGTCGTGCATCGGTCAAGGTTTTGCCCGCGGAGAGTTTGCTTGTTTACTGGCTGCTCTAGTAGGGACTTTTGAGATAGAGTTAGAGGACAAAGATTCTGATATTGTCATTGAGACAGGGCTCACCTCCCGGCCTAAGGGGGGATTGAGGATACGACTAAAACCGATATTGGTATGATTTACTTATAAATAGACAGCTGAAGCAAGCCCTGGACAGAATAGAACTCATTCCATTTGTATTCAATTATCTGCTCCCATAGAAATGTGTTTCAATAGAAATTTAATGGATGCTGTCTAGGTATAGGCACCATATTAAAAGGACTAGATTATACCTACTTATAAACGGATGATTCAGTCTAGCGGTTTATGGGGGTCTAGGTTGGTCATGACATCCTTTCCAAAATCCTGCAATCCAATTCGCACCCAATCTGGGAGTGCTCGAGTGATTGGCGAAATATATGCTGAAGCTGGCATCATCACATTCTGCGCTCGGCCACTTCGCAGGATCTCGACAATAGCTGACCCAACATCTACAGGCGTCAATGGCTGAATTGATGATGGTAGCTGAATGCCCGTGAACATCTTAGTGTTTACCGCTGATGGTGCCACGCATGATACACGCACTGCAGGTGCTTTATACACATGGAGTAACTCCGTCTGGACACCTTCATAAATAGCCAGAGCAGAAGCTTTGGTGGCCGCATAGTCTACCACGCCTGCTGTTGCCAGATGCCCTGTTTGTGAGGCAAGTACCACAAGATGGCCATGATTATGAGATGCAAGGGAAGGGAGAAATGCCTTCACCGTCCACAGAAGCCCTAGGCTATTTACTCCGAATGTCCTAACCGGTAAAATGTCAGGATATCTAATGTTCAAAGCATATTTTGATATGTTGAACAAATCTTTCAACTTACAATTCAATGTCACGTTTCGAGGCCTGAAGCAACGATTTTCCACGGCATATTCCCGCGTTCGCTATAATGCATGTAGGCTCCCCAATTTTCCTTATTGCGAATTATTAGAAATGAATACTCAAACGAGACACCACATAGAATAGGAGAACAAACCGGCTAATAAGTGCGGCAACAGCTTGGACCTCATCGTAGTTGGTCAAATCACATTGATAATAGTGCAGATTTTCGGCTTAAAGAAGAGTTAGCTACAAGCAAAGACATAATTAATATGGAGTAGAAAAGTGATTTCTCACGAGCATCATAAGTCAATGGCAGTACATCAAGCACAACGACACGGGTCCCCGCTGAGGCCAGCTGTTGCGCACATGCTGCCCCAATTCCATTTGAGCCGCCTGTGACAAGGACGATTTCCTTGTTCCAGTCAAAGGAGGCGGAAACACCGTTGTTCATTGCTCGGTAGCTCAGGTACCGGTTCAACTTGTAGGCCATCCATGGCAAACCTAACCAGCAGCCAAGTTTCCAGGATGCCAATAGTTGATGTCCATACTCTTGCAAAAGCACAGTCAAACTGGCTGGCATTGTCGTGTTTTTCCTCGGTGTTATCTAACAAAACAATTAACCTCGTATTGATGTAAGATGCAAGCAATATTGACTTAGATAGAATATCTGGTGGGCTAGACTTGGCTTAAATACCAACTCTGAATACTGTGTTTAATGTTACGCCCCCATGACAGCAAGTGGTAAATTACACGTATTCCCACGGGAGAAATAATACCGTATCGCACCCAGCTCATACACACCGATAGCAATTCGAATCTTTTTTTCGAATCAAATGTTACTTGCGTATTTGAAAGTGGACTTTTGCATTTTACAACTTTCTTAGGGTTAGTGTAGGGCTAGGATAGGGTTATTAGTCACTACTCTAACCCTCGGGGATACTTCCGTCGGATCGGACCTTGATCGCTCCGCTTCTGTTATAAATCCGTCGGACATCCTCACTCCGTTCCATAACCTCTCCGTTCTTACTACGGAGCTGTCCAATATTATATTGTATAACCAGCTAACTACTATGTCGATGTCAAAAACATCCAGGGCGTGTACTAGCTGCGTTCGCGCCAAGGCAAAATGTTCTCCCAATCCAACGGGCTGCGAGAGGTATGTTTTGCTCATATGTATATTTGTGACTATGTTAATATATTCTTAGATGCGTCCGTCTTCGTAAACAATGTATCCCCTCTCCCCCCATGAGAAAACGACAGCAGACGACGCGCCTATCTGGCCAGGTGCATGCTCTCGAAGCGAGACTGGACAGTCTAACGTCTTTACTGTCGCAGAGTCAAGCGCAGCTGCCTTCGCCTGTAGAGATGCTACCTGAATGCCCTGGCCCAACATCAAGTGAACAAACACTGTCTGAACAACTGTTACCGTCCGAACCATCACCATTCTCACCATCAACCGAGGGTGATGAGCTAACACTTACTCTCTTCCAACGACACTTTCTCCCCCTCTTCCCCCTGGTAGCACTGGATACGACCGCCGCACAGCTACAACACGATAAGCCATTGCTATGGGCAGCGATTGCCGCCGTGGCGACGCCGTGTGCGAGTCGCCAGAGGCTATTATCGCTGCAGATGCGTCAAGTAATTGCTCGCGAGGCGTTTGTCAAGGGGACCTGCAGTCTGGACTTTTTGTTAGCCATGATGGTATATGCTGTGTGGTAGGTAGTATTTCAATAATTGTGATGTGATTTTATGTTAAATTATTAGGGACCGCCATCGACAACATAATGACGCGATTTTAACCGGCCTGGCCCAACAGGCCGTGGCAATTGTGTACGAACTCGGCCTGTATGAACCACCGCCCAGGGATCCCGGCTTGATCTTTGCCTACGATGTCAAGGGTATTCCGCAGCAGGCGCGACGACTGACGAGATGCGAAACCATCGACGAGAGACGAGCATTGCTCGCCTGTTATTTCCTGTCGTCTCTCCCCTGGACGGCGTATCTTGATGAATGCGTGTCGATCCTAGAGACTAATAAAGAAACGAATGACCTTCTGCTCTGCCAACTGGTCAAATTGCGGCTCATCGCCGACACGGCTAATACAGCATACTGCCATGCCTATGATCCCTCACATCAGGAATCTGTCTTCCTGCATCTCCGGTCCCTGACGCACCGTCTCAACTCATTTAGAGCTGAGATTCCTTCATCGCTGGCCCGGAACAAACTGCTCCGTCTGCAACTGCACCATACAGAAATGACTATCCACGAAATTGGGCTGCGCGACTCAGTCTTCACAAGCTCCAGCCAGGCCCGTGTAGACTGTCTCCAGGCTGATCTCTCCGCGGCACGCAACTGGGCCGACGTTTTTGTGACCCTGAGACCGTCTGATTACTACGGTCTCCCATTTTCGGCGTTTGCACAGCTGAAACGGTGTTTGGTAGTAGCATTCAAATTAAACGCCTGCGACTGTGCAGGCTGGGATACGAATCTATTTCGCGAACAGATGGATATGCCTGCAATGCTTGACGCCATCGTGGACCGGTTTGCACGGGTGCGCGACGAGGTGCCGCTCGACACGAGGCTAGAAGAAGACGTGTTCAGTCTGATGGCGGCCAAAGTAGCGTCCAAGAGGTTGATGTTGGAGGCGGAATTGGGCTATTTGCCTTCGTTCTGGGATTTGCAGTTTAACGAGCTCATGGGAATAGAGTATAGTATGTTGGTATAAATCTGTTCTGATAGGTAGACAGGGAACCGACTGATGCCAGGTACATGGGAATATGGCATTTTACTGTAGATTTATTACTTCTCTTTCTGTATCATAGATTATTCTTCTCTATTGAAATTTGATAGAAGGTGCTGTTCAAGACGTATACCACTTGTCCCGCTACATAGCATAGTCTATTATAATATTTGTATGATCCAGTTGACTTTTTGGGGGAAGGGGTTAGGGTTGGGATAGGATAATCTTGACTATATTATAACCATCTGTTTATTAGCTATTACTGACTATAGGATTAGTTTATACTCAAGTAAATAGTATATCTAGAGTATTAATAAGTTATCGATTTATTTAATAATTATTACTATTATTGAATAGATGTATAGATTAAACAGATAGTATATAAATACAAAGTAGAGATGGCTGTGGTCTGTGTATACTTTCTCTTTACTCTCACTCCCGAGGTCTCTCACTCTCTGACTCTTCCTTACTCTCTTTAATCTCCCTCTCATCTTCCTTGCTCTCGTCCTCCTTGCTTTCATCTTCCTTACTCTCACCGGCCTCACTCTCTTCGTCTTTCTTACTCTCTTCCTTCTTCTTCTTCTTCACATTCACCCAGCCTGTGCCAAATGAGAACAAAAGCTGCCCTCCCCCTATACCAGCCCCCATCACCAACACTCTTGTGATTGCCTTGCAGTACGCCTGGAGCACCTCCGGGAGTAAATCAGCAGGCACGACCTCCCGAAAGGCAGAAGCACCTGCAACCACGACGGCTTCTGCATCGACTGAGGGGGCGTCTGTAGCGAGGTATTTGACGAGTTCGGTCGAGAATACGGTCTCGCCTAGACTGACGGCAATTGCGGCGCCCATGCTCATGAAGAATGTCACCAACGCCGTGGCTACACTGACAAGTTCCTTGGGCGTGTTGTTCTGTACGGCCGTAACCGGGACCTGGAAGCCAAGTCCACGCCCACAGCCCTGTATAATCTGGTACCCGATCCAGACGCCTGTCGATGAGGTTGGACTGAGAGTTGTGAGCAGCGCGGTTGATATGAGGTTCAGGCAGGCGCTTGCGACGCCAAAGGGGAGATAATAGCCCACTCTGCCGATGGCGACGCCGGCGAGGGCACCGAAGAGCATGTTTGATATAATTGTCGGCAGAATATCCACACCTGACATAGTTGGGGAGGCGTTGCGAACGGCCTGGAAGTAGATGGGCAGGAAATATGTGGAGACGAAGACACAGCCGGCGAAAGAGGCGTAATTCATACAGCAGACCCAGACGACACGGCGTGAGATGAGCGACAGCGGTATCATGGCTTCCTGGCCCTGGCGATGTTCCCAGAAAATAAACACAATCAACGTCGCGCCAGAGCCGCAGAACAGCCCGATGATGGTTGAACTCGACCAGGCGTACATTTGGCCCCCCCAGTTCAGGGCCATCAGCACCTGCATGGAAGCCCCGGCGAAGAGGACAAAGCCGGGCAGATCAAGTCGATGTAGTAGCTGCAAGAGGCTGTCTTGGTTGCTTTTTTTGTGGGAGTTTTCGGGGAGGGTGGTGAAGACCAACAACGGGGCAACGACGGCAGCACAAGGGAGATTAATATAGAAGCCTATACACCCATGGATATCAATATATACCTAATACACCTGGCATATGAAATGGCAACTTACACCACCTCCAGGATGCATGTTGGGTTAATGCACCCCCTATCAATGGACCACCGACCATTCCAAGCTGGCAAAACGCAAGCATTATCCCAAGGATGCGAGGCTGGTCTGAGGCTGGAACACATGCATGCAGAATGGTGAATGCCCCGTTGAACAGGCCGGAGCCTCCCATTCCAGCCACGGCGCGGCCGACAATGAGCATGTTGGACGACTGGGCAGCGCCGCAGAGGGCCGAGCCGATTTCAAAGATAGCGAAGAAGATTAGGTATGTCCACTTATTGCTGAAATAGGTGTATATCTTTCCGGTCAGCGGCTGCAGAGCGCAGTTGGCCAGTAAATACGCCGTGCCGTACCATCCCACATCGTCGAGCGAGTTGAAGTCGGAGGTGATGCGTGGAACTGCCTAATATATAGATCAGTATACTATAGTATTTATATACTAAGCGTGGGCATACCGACAGTTGCAACAATGGACGTGTCGAGTAACATAAGAAATGTAAGGAGAGTGATCGAGGTCAGAACAGCGACCAACCGCAGGCCAGAAATGTATTCCGGCCGAGTGTCACTAGCGCTGTCTTTTTTGTCTTCCATCGTGGAGATATACGAATTAAAATATATAAAGAATGAATGATAATAATAGATACTGAAGAAGACTAAGGAGATCCTTAATATACCTCTATCAATCGGTCCGGTCTACGTCCGATCCGTCGGATCGATCAATCCACCAGGTCCGGTCCTGTCGAGACAGGAGCGCCGGAGCAAACAAAAATCAGGGGCTCGTCAAGAAGATCATACAATAAGATGTGCTGTATCTGCAGACTAAGGCGGAGGTGCAGCAGTGTAGTTGCCGACATAATAAGCGCACCCGTTCATGCCACAAATACTTGTATGACATATTGTTGTTGTGAAAGAAGTAAATGAATACAATCGATGCTATAAACAGCCTAGCCAGTCACTCACAGGTACAATAGAATATGCAGTGAATTATTTTTCATCAGTCAGAGCCCATGAAAACATAGTTTCAGACTTATACATGGTAGAAGATAAAAGCAATTCCTGCAGCAACACCTACACCACCCAGATGAGGTACAGAAAGTAGAGAAACACCACCGGTAGGCCCCGGTACACTAGATGATGACGATGAAGTTGCTGACGCCGTCAAGCTGCCGGATATAATGCTCCTCGTAGGAGTAGAAGATGTGATGCTGGATGCAAGCGTGTTATTTACGGTAGAAGAAAATCCAACTGAAGAAGAACTAGAAGTAGAAGTAGCAGCTCTTGTTTTTGTTGTCGATGATGGTCCTGCTGATGCAGAAGCGGTAGTAGAGGACACAGAAGAAGTAGTTATGGCACTAGCACTAGCAGCAACACTGCCAATAGGCGCAATACTGATGGGCACACCGGCAGAGGAGCATACCGAAGTCACAGCGTTGGAAACGGACGATTGGTCTGGGAGGTCGCAGGCACTCTGGACGCAGGGAGTAACATTGCTGATCAAACTTGGCAGGCCGCAGTGACATGCGAAGTCGGTTAGGCTGGGGCATCCGTCGTCTTCGAGGGCGTTGATGAGGCAGCTGGACTATGCTTTATGTAAATAATCTGGCTTTTCAAGAGGAATGTGTTCACAGGCCTACATCTTCTGATCAATATCCTCAGCACGGTGCTGTTAGGGGCGAGCAGCTATGTCTTGCAGTGCATAGAGGCACCATCACGAGCAGATGTTGATCGGGCGCATCGAGATCGAAAATGGCTGTCGATCGGTGTCTCTAGCCTGCGGAATTTCTCCATCATGGATCGTAAACGGAAGATTCTATGGATCCTTCTTCTGCTAAGTGCGATTCCAATTCACGTCATGTAAGTGTACACATGGAGACGGCGGGAGATATGTCTGAGCAAATCTTAACAATAATATAGATACAACTCCGCCATCTTCACTTCGAGTTCGTACTTAGAATACGGCATAGTGTTAATTCCCTAGAATTTGCAAGAAGATGAGCCCCTTGTTACCGAGGAGAATGCCACGGGCGCTTTTCTCTCCAAAATTGGAGCCAGTCCTACAACTATCCAAAATGAGATCTTCAACGGCACTTTTCAAAACATGACCGACTGCGTTCTTAAATACAGCGGATTAAATACGGATAGGGGTACTTTGATTTTTGTTGCTGGTAAGCAATATTTTCACAACACATCTAGTCTTTTTGGCCAGGTAGATGCAGACGATCTAGGCAATTATATCCAGCTCAATGACAGCATGATCGGACAATTGAACGGCCTGCACTGGAGCTATCGTCAATGGAATTTTACTGCGCCCGATCCCACATCCACACTGGAGAAGACGCACTTTAGATTCGATTCAACCTTTCAGAGCTTCTATCGTGAAAATGGCCCTAACAACTTCAACGAAGACCTCAACATCATTTTTAGATATTGCGTCGAGTACAATCCAAAAGCCGAGGCATTACGTGAGTATCTGGACACCCCTGAACATTGGGAAAACGGCTCTTGGGCTCGCAATGTGTCCTTTGAACTGGGCGGCGAAGGGCCTATAACCTTTTTCAATTACGAATACGAATATGAAAAGTCGATTTCACCCGAGCATATAAAGCCTTCTTACTGTATGAGTAAGATTGAGGAAGAAAAGTGTCAACTGTTCTTCAGTCCACTGATTTCTCTCGTGGTCATAATATGCAATGTTACCAAGGTAGCCTGCATGTGTTTGGCAGTCAGAATAAGACGTAAGGAGCTTTTATTGACTATTGGAGATGCGATATCCTCTTTTTTAACTCGGCCAGACGAGACCACTGAAGGCCGGTGTCTCATGACGCGGTCGAATATGACGGATGGGCCCCAGAGATGGACGCCCAAGACAAAATTCTCGCACTACCTAGGGTTTCATCAGTATTTTCACATGGAGAATGATTCTGACATACCTCTAAACAATCTACGAATAGAGAATAGCTCTCTCGAGAGTGATCCAACAATGCTTCCAGCGAGAAAGCGATGGTACAGCGCCGCCAGCGGGAAAAGGTGGTCACTTGTGCTTTTGTTGTTAGTTTTTATCATCAAATGATTTTATGTTAGGTCCTTTTTCTTACTTGTGCAATATAGGTATATCATTTGCGTGACCGGGTGTGTCTGCGCGTATATCATGAGTCCGGGGCTGTTTCCATCCAATCCATCCTCTGATACTGATCCCGATGGTTATCCACTCTTCGAAGCTGGGGATGAGACCAAATATATTATTATAAATATGCTTCTTTCCAACTCACCTCACCTGTTTCTCACTTCTCTCTACTTCCTCAGCAATGGACTATTGACATGCATGCTGGTGTCTGCTGAATGGAGCCATTATGGAAAACAGCGGAAGTTCCTCCGTGTATCCTGGCCTAAAGGTGAACAGCGTGCGACGCACTTCCTGAGCCTACCTTGGCGATATAGCGGTCCCATGCTCGCGTTATCCATAACGCTACATTGGTTTCTCTCTCAGACTTTCGGCTTCACTAGTCTCCAATACATCACCGTCCATAATGAAATAGACCGGGCTCACTCCTATTATGTTGCCAGTTATGGTATGCAACCTATTATTGGTCTTATTTTCGTTGGAGGGTTGTCTCTGGTCTTGTTGATTGTGATGGGTGCTCGCAAATTGGGATCCCATATGCCGCTAGCAACGCATTGTAGTGCGGCGATTAGTGCATCCTGCCATCCTCCTGTTGATGATAGAGATGCTGCTTTAAAAGCTGTTATGTGGGGAGAGCTACATGTGGAGGAGGAGGAGGATGTCAATAGCGGAAACGAAAGCTCTATGGGTGTCCATGATGGGATTCCTTACGCGTCGTCACAGACAGGGTATAGGCACTGCACATTCACATCAAAAGATGTCTCTAAACCGCGAAAGAATACTCTATACTCTTAATTAGTATTTTCAGTGGCTGGATTATCTCGCTAGAGGAGCGACTTTGTTATATACTTGTGTTTTGCAAAGCCGATGGGATGGATTAATTTGCACTATTCATTTTTGTAGTGAAGACTCAAATTGCGCCTAAAAAAGAATTGATCCGTACTAGAAGTTAGATCACTGAATCATTCCTAGATACAGGTAGTACATTACTATTTAGGCTGCAGAAAGGCTATATAGTACTTAGCGTAGAGAGCCCTGGGAACTCTTTGGGGTTTAGCCAGATTGCTCCCTGTGGAGGGGAGGAGACAGCTATCAATACGAAAATTAGATTGCCCTGCCTCCTTCCTATATGGGCGTTATTAAAATATGCAATTTCAAGATCCTCCAGGGGCATAATATGTTTACGAAGATGCCAGCCTTGTCCCAGCGCCACTGCAGAAGTACACTGTAGTACAAAATACAAAATATTTCCTATTTAGGCAATTTTTGTACACCCTATCGGGATAAAGAATGTGGGGCTGATCTGCAGCGCTAACATTCTAGAATTTAAATTGATCGCAAAAATCGCTGAATCTGCAATTTTGCACTTGCAGTCCTCTCTGTAATCGATGGCCTGTGTCTGTCTGTATGCGTGTATGCGTGTATGCGTGTATATGTGTATATGTGTGTATATACGTAGATATTCGCTTCCAACCGATCTCTGCACTGATCTAGACATCACACCACGCCTTGCCTCAACGTTGGATCGAGAACGATTTAACCCCGTAGTAACTCAGCACTAACCCACAGTGCAATGTAACGTCCGCCGGTGCTGGCCCATCATATGCTTGCTTTCTGATCTTCTCTCATTCGCGGTCAAAATGGCATCATCCAGGATGCTGCTTACATGCGGGGGCAACAAAGAAAAAAAAAATAACTGTGGAGCAGAGAAGGGGCAGCAATATAACGGAGATTTAAATATTTATACGCCTCGAAAGTGCTCCCTGAAGCTTTTCGCTTCCTGTGAAATTTTCTGCCTCAGGTTCCCGATCCCTTGACGGTGCTCTGAAAATGTCCAACGCGGCCGTAAACGACGTGGACATCTCTCGTCTGGACCACAAAGGAGTTGAGATTACCGATGAATCCTACGAAACCAGCAGCGGCGACCAGGCAGCCAAGAATGTCGTCAACGAGAAGACCGGCGAGATTTCGGTTGAGTCGCCGCAGGATGAAGATACGGAATATGTCAAGGGACATCCCGTTATTCGCACTGGTAACTATTCCCTGCTTTTTAATAGCTCACCATCGCTAACTGTTCATCGAAGGCCTCGACGTGTCGAAATACATCGTATCGGTGCGAGACGATGGCGATCCTGCTTTGACCTTTCGTTCTATCGTCCTGGGCTCGGCCTTTACTGCACTTTCAAGTGTGATCACGATGCTGTACCAATTCAAACCATACCAGGCCCAAGTTTCTGCCACCTTTTTGCAGCGTAAGCCTGCCTTTCCATAATGGTGTCTGTTCTGTCTGCTCACGCACGCAAATCACAGTTCTCGTCTTCGTCTTCGGCCAGGCCTGGGCTCTTTTCACTCCCCAGCCAGAAATATTCAAACAGAAATGGTTACAAAGCACACTGCGCTTCCTCAATTTTGGACAGAAGTTCGGAATCAAAGAGCACGTGGTCGCCGCACTAATCGCCTCGTCTGGTAACAATGGCCTTGCCGGTGTGGAGATTTATGCTATTGAAAACTTGTTCTATGATATCAGTGTCAATGCGACCACCGCAGTCCTGGGTACCTTTTCGATATCTCTCTGTGGGTTTGTACTAGCTGGCGTGTTACGACCTCTCATCGTCTATCCCGCAGAAATGGTGTATTGGTCGACCTTGCCCCAGGTCGTCCTCTTCCAGAATCTTCACTTCGACACGCGTGCCAACAGGGACCGCTTAACCAAGTTTGTTTGGGCGCTCGTTGCTTCCGGTGTCTGGGAGTTCTTCCCTTCCTACATCGTGACGTGGTTTGGGGGTATCTCGATCTTTTGCCTGGCTTCCATAAACGCCCCCGTCCACATTCGGACTGTCTTCACTAACCTCTTCGGAGGCGCTTCGTCCAACGAGGGCTTGGGAATCTTGAATTTCAGTCTAGATTGGCAATATATCCAGAGCACATACCTATCGTTGCCATTCAAACAACAGCTGAATTCTTGGATTGGCTACATTATATACTACGCCGTCATGATTGGGGTGTACTACGGAAATGCCTGGAATGCAAAGAATTTCCCCTTCATGTCGAGTTCTCTCTTCCAATCCAACGGCACGGTATATACTACGACATCCATAATGAACGATCAAGGTACCATCGATTATGACAAGGTCGACGAAGTCGGCCTCCCTTCTTTGACTGCCACCACGGTCTGGGGATTCATGACGCAGAACTTGGCTATCGGTGCCTTGATCACGCACGTCCTCATCTTCTACAGCAAAGATATGTGGACTGCATGGAAGCAGGCGCGCAGCAGGACTCAGCCCGATCCGCACTACCAAGCCATGCTCAAGTACAAGGAAGTTCCCATGTGGTGGTATTGGGCACTCTTTGCCCTAGCTTTCTTCGCCGGGTTGATTGTCAATCTCAAAGGTCAAACTACCCTGCCGGTCTGGGGTTACATTATCGCCCTTCTTCTCGGTGCTTTCATCGCCCCTTTCTCTTGTGTTCTGTACGGCTTGTATGGAGATGGAGTATCAACAAACCAGCTTTCCAAAATGGTTGCAGGCGCTCTACACCCAGGACGACCTCTCGCAAACCTTTACTTTGCTGCTTGGTCGCACCAGGTCATTCTGCTATCCGTTAACCTCGCCAATTGGCTCGTTGTGGGCCAGTATCTCAAGATTCCACACAGAGTGATGTTTGCTACCCAGATTTACGCTACTCTGCTGGGAGCTGGCCTTAACTATGCCGTGATGACGACGATCGTGTCCAATCAACGAGAAATCCTTCTCGACCCCATAGGAAATAATGTCTGGAGTGGCGCGTACATGCAAAGCATGAACTCGGATGCCATCACATGGGCGCTGGCAAAGGAGATCTATGGAGTGAATGGACAATACTTCATCGTCCCCATGGGGTTAATCATCGGCCTCGTGATCCCATTATTCCACTGGGGCGCAATTAAACTGTTCCCCAGAGTCGACAGATGGGAACTTAACACAGCCATCATCGTTGCTTACGCAGGCCTGACTTACTACGGAAACACGTCTTGGATTTGCTCCTCAATCGCTGTGGGAATCTTTTCTCAATTCTGGCTTAGACGCCGCAAGCCTAATATCTACAACAAGTACAACTATCTCATTGGAGCTGCCATGGACGGAGGGTCGCAGATCGTTATTTTCATCCTGTCTTTCGCGGTCTTTGGTGCAAGTAGCAAGGATATTCCCTTTCCTTCGTGGTGGGGAAGCCCTGCTACTGGAAACCCCGATCATTGCTATGCTGGAAACTGATTTCCCAACTGTCGTGGACTGGACTTTTTACTATAAAACGGTAGTGTTATCACAATCAAGTTGTCCGTGGTTTAAACCAGTAAAAATAATATTCAATCGAGTAATGAAAGGGTATGTAAGTATGGTAGATCCTAACGCCGTTAAACAATAATGTACATGTCTGCTCACGATAGGAGCTCGTCCGCGTATGCTCGTTCACTGATAGGAGCTTTGCGCTCCTTCAGGAGAATAGCCAAAACTTCAATCGGCGGGTCAAGGTCAAGCGTTTGTGCTCGGCGCCAGCGCTTGATTCTTGATATTCCGATGCAAGGCTGTAAATCAATTAGCACGATTTATCATCATGAGTAGACATTAAAAGCGCCTAGGTAGTGAATTCACATACCCCATATTGACTCGATAGGTCAAAGTGTCGTAGAACTTTTTCATCGATATCGAGGTCTTTTTGATGTACTACAAAACACATCAGATATAAATAAATACGTCGTATAAGCCAGATAATCCACACGCATACCTCTTGGTGCAATCCTATTATGCTCCTCGTTATCCCAATATCGCGTGATCTGCGCTTCGCTAGTCTTCAAAGCTTTCCGGTCTTCCTCGCTCGCGGGCTGGCTGAGTTCGTCCTTTGCTTGTTCGCGAATGGCTAGCTCGGCAACGTGAGGCTTCGAAGACGCCGCTGATGACGTAACGGGGATTTGTTGTGGAAATGCAGTGTCCGGCGAGGAAGCCTTGGAGATTTCCTGGACTTTTGACTCGATATTTTTGACTTGCTTCCCCGGCGCTGTGGCGGAGGGCTTCGTCACTCTCGACTGTGCGCCGAATGACAGTGTGGACTGCCCACCGCTGGCAGCCCGTCTGGTGGATCGGCGTGGTGGCATGGCTGGTTTTCGACTATCTTTTTTGTAGTTGAGAAATGACCTTTCTCGTCTGCATCGGCTGGTTGTAGTTTGAAGCTTGAGACGAGGTGCGAAGAAAGACGATGTCATTCGTTGCGCAGGCAACCAGCGGGGCTGCTCCGTACGGGGTTAGCGGCGGCGGCGCTTTGTTCTAGCCTCAGGCCGCCAGCGCGTGTCGGACGCGTTTTCAATATAACCTTTTTGGGAAGAGCTAAGAAATCTGTCCGGGAAACCATCCGAATCTTGGCCGATCCTCGTCTTCACCTCAATCGATATATCCATATATACACCCCGCAAGATGAATAAAAGACCCGTTGAACGGGCGCTCGCTACCTTGCTGCCCACCCACGAGAATGAGCTTCCCTCCGAACTCCTGACTCTCGCCCAGTCTCTCCTGGCGCTGTCGCGGAGCTACTCGTCTAGCTTGAAGCCCGAGGAGGAGATAGCGAGGCCTCATGCTTGTGCTGAGATTGCTTGTCGACGGTATGTTGCATTTCTTGCGACTCAATTGTGAGTGAATAGGAGAAGCTGATAATGGTTTAGGCTGTCGCGCTCTTTGAAACTCCCGCCTCTTCTCGGCCACCCGCCATGTCCCCCGCGTGTTTACAAGAAACTATATACGTTTCTCGAAAAGTCCATTGGAGGAAATACAGCATCAAACAATAAAGCCACTCGCGAAACACCGACTAAGACAACGACAACGCCAAAGAAGAATGGCGCCAATACTACTGCCACCACACCTTCCCGCACACCATCGAAGTTGGCTAATCAAGCCACTCTCTCCAAGAATACACCTCTAGGGAAGAGGTCTCTAAACGATGAATCTAATAATAAAACACCTTCAAGAGCGACTTCAGTAAAGCGCGCACGCTTCACCCAGGAATCGCCACAGTTACTGAAGAATATCAAAGACGCACCACAATGGGTTATGCCTGCCATCAGAACAGTCTGCAAAATCCTATCCACGCCGGCGCCCAGAATGTCTTCGTGGTCCCGACCACCCATCTCACGGACTCTTCCGCCTCATATTTACGCTGGCGTCTCGTCTATTCTACACTTTGTCTCGTCCATGTCAAATAAAGACATCAGTAAACTGGATGAAGAGACTTCCGACTTTTTCAGCATTCTGCGCATGCCAGAGGAAGAGGATACGGATGACTTCAAAGAAGTAGTCATGGCACTCATAGTCGCTGTTTATTTCCTTGCCCTCGCTCGCCGACGCAGTTCCAGTCCGAGCACTGCAACAATCACCGCCAGTCCCAGTGGGCCATCAACGTCTCCGTCCAAAGAAGGTGAAGCACGCAAAATGGACAACAAAACCTTTTCCGAAATGCGGCAAACCGCTCTGACGAGTCTTGGACTGCCATCAGGCGAGAAACGGCATCGTGAAGACGTCGATTCGTGGATTGCGCTGATCATGGGCCAGAAATGGGCCAAGGGGCAGGAATGGTTTGATAATATTCCGATCGCTGGTGAGAGAGAAGATGAGCTTGGAAGCGAGTATGGTAGTGATGGCGATGGCGGGAATGACGGACCTGATGCCCAAGGCTCGAAGCGCCGAAGGACGAATATCTTTTTGCATGCTGGCAAGGATCAAGAAGGATTGTTGTTACCAGGTCTCGGCACGATGATGCAGGATCGAGTGGATTATTTGAGCGAAGATCGGAGAGAGGATTATTTAGAGTGGAAGGCAGATATTTTGCAGAGGATTGGCAAGGTGAAGAAGGTAGCTAACAGCAGAGGTAGCAAGGCTGTTGCGGCTTAGATTATAATTTGATATACCCAGTTTCCATTCTCATCCTTGATATTCGTCTATTGAATTCTAGTATAATGAAATCTCTATAAATGCATCCGATACACTCTAAACATAAACAGAAATAATGCAAATAGTGTCTAAGAAATCACTATTCCACCCCACAAGGCACGAGAGAATAAAAAAAGAATATTTATGGATTTGCACATAACCACCCCTTGGTCTATAGATGCATGAAGTCTAAGCCACGAGCATATAACTTCTAATACCAGATGCTCCTGGTCCGGTGATGGGGAATAGTTTCGCAACCATCACACTCTAATTCTTTCATCGTATCGTAGAGGAAAAAGTCAATGAGAATAGCGTTTATGCCGAAGACTTTTGTTGTTTTTGTTGATTCTGCTTTTGTCGGTTCTGGTTGAGAGGATTTCTCGTCTTCTTTTTCTGTTTCTCTTGTCTCTTCTTCCTTTGCTTCTTCTACTTTTTCTTCTTTCTCTTGGTCTTTCTCTTGATCTTCTGTCTTATCATCTGCGGCGTCACTTTCATTATCGATCTTCGTGTCATATATTGAAGACTGTTCCGTAGAATATGCGGTCTTCGATTCCGGATGACGACGCTCTATTTCCTGCTTGATGAGTTCCACGCACCATATACTAGCACCGCGAAGCTCCATCTCCCATTTCGAGCCCGGCTTGATGGGTTGTAGGCGGCGAACGTGGCTTTCTAAGGGTGGAGAGTAAAGGAGACAGCCGAGCTGATAGAGCATTTGGGGGATGCGGTAGTCTTAAAAAACGTGTTAGAAAAAGTGTACTCTACCTAGGGGGTTAAACATACCGGCAAACATTGTAATTTTTTCAATATCATTGAACTCGCCGTACGACTGACCGTCAAAGCAGGCCCATAGATCCGCGACCAAAATTTGAGCGCGTTTATAGAATTGCACCGTGCGTCCATCAAAGGAAGCCTCGTCGCGAAAGCACCGGAATTCATCGGCCAGGAGGTTAACAAGACCAGGTGCTGATTGATTGGCATCGTAGATGCAGTTGACAAAACTGCCATCGAACTTTTCGTCTAGGACCTGCCCAGCTTCGCGCAGACAGTCGAATCGCTCTTCCAACAGAGGTATCTCTTCGTCTGTTGCGGAGCGGAAAACATGCCTTAATACATCTACGGTGAATTCATCCTCGTCCAGCCAGAAGTCGGGACTTGTGATGGGAATTCCTTTAATTTTTAGTTAGGCAATTGTTTGAAGCAAGCGAGTAAGAAGGCTCACCCTCGTCCAATGCTCTCTGCAGAGCAGCAACCAAACTCCAGTAACCAGTCCATTTCCTACCACGGTACTCAATGGAAAACCGCTTGGTGTCATCAGCCTCTTCAGACCAGAAGCTGAAATTCAGCAGATCCATAGTGAAGATAAAATCCACCGTGCTCTCGTCCTTGGTCTTGGGATGCAGTTCATGCTCAGTCCAAGTCGACGTAGAGTACTTTTTCTTCTGCAATTGCTTCCAGATAGTCTCGGCGGCTGCTTTGGTCTGTCTGGGATCCAGGGCGACATCAATGGCATTGTCAAAGATGTACCGGGCATTTTGCAGGACCTTGGTTTCTGGCACGTCTGGGGTTCCCTTCTTGCCTAGTCCTAGATGTTGTCGGAGAAGCTCCACGAGCTCTGGGTCGGCTTCGTCGTCTGACATGTTGTATAGTTTTACGTCTTCAAAGTGTCTTCTTCTTGCTCGGAATCAGGATCACGAGTCTCTTGTTGGCTGCCGTCAATGATATCGATAAGTCACTAATGAGTCATTTTCTCAATGCCGCGGGGCCAATCCGGAACAAAGATCTGTTCAAACAGTGACACCCCAGAGGATCAATGGGATTGCCGACATATTCAAAGAAAACTGCTGTTTTCCCTGGGAACCACCGTGGACTGTCGCGTGCCTGATAGACTGTCCGAAAGAAATTCTTCATTTGGGCGTTACCTAAGCATGATACTAGGTTGTGATTGGTCCGTCATTCTCCCCTGCAGCAGCGATATCAAGCTGATTGCATGATGCATTGGCCATTGAGCACGATAATGAGAGATAACGAGTGCTACATTTTGAGCTATCCAAAGAAAAATACACGTAGTATCATCGATTTCATTTACAGCTAGAATATCTGTATACGGAGCCATGAGCTAGACAGGGTGTTGCAGTAGATGCACGCAGCTTGAGTTAACAGCCAATAGACCTGGCGATGATAAGCGTCGTATGAAGCAATGCAACAATCAAGGACGCCGGCGAGTATCGATATCGCCAGTCAAGCTGGGGTGAGCAGCGAGTGAGAGCGCAGAGAGCGGCGGACGAACGAGGCTCGGCGCGTCTGCTGCTTCCGTCCCAATCGGGTTTAATTAGGTCATCATCATCCATCAATCGCTCGCACCTTCTTCTTTCTTCCTCTTCGCTGCTCCCCTGCTGCCTTTGTGCTTTGCTCTTCTTCTGGGCCTCCCTGCATCAATCTCTCTTCTCTCATCTTTTACTTTTTCTCTCAGTTGGCGTTCTAGTGCGAGCATTTCACGCCTCATATTGCTACAGTGGAGAGCCTCGCCCATCACCTCGCGGCTCTGCCTCGCTCCCGCTCTCTTCTGCTTTCCTCCCATTCTTCTTGGGTTTTACTTTGCCCTTGTCTTCTTTTCGCAAGCAACTTCTGCGTCTAGGATGCTACAACGCCTCGTCCACCTCGCCTAGAGATGGATTCCTCCAATTCAAATGCCAGGCCTGCGCCTCGCGACGCTTACCTGAAGCGCTCACTGGGCACCTTGTCCAGGCGCATCCGTGAGGTGAGTCTATTCGTCATAGCAATTGAATCGCAAAATACAACCCCCTTATCTTCATACACTTGACCCTGTTTACTGATTGCTTTGGGCTTGCTAGTCTCGTGTTCTTATGGTCGGCGCCGGCGGAATCGGCTGCGAGCTCCTCAAAAACCTCCTCCTCACAGGCTTCGGCGAAATCCACATCGTCGACCTTGATACTATCGACCTGAGTAATTTGAATCGGCAGTTTCTGTTCCGCCATGAACATATTAAAAAGTCGAAAGCACTGGTAAGCTTGACAAAATGAGGGGTGTCGCGCACGGTCTGATATTCTCTCTCTGCAGGTAGCGAAGGAAGTCGCTGGAAAATTCCGCCCCGACTCGAAACTGGAAGCATACCACGCGAATATCAAAGATTCGCAGTTTAATGTCGACTGGTTCGCGACATTTGATGTCGTTTTCAATGCCCTGGATAACTTGGATGCTCGTCGACATGTCAACCGCATGTGCCTTGCTGCGAATGTACCTTTGGTAGAGAGCGGGACAACAGGCTTTAATGGACAGGTTCAAGTCATCAAAAAAGTGCGAGAGCTCTTTGTTACTTCATAAAGTCTCTGCTAATGGAAAATCTAGTCTCGTACAGAATGCTACGACTGCACGTCTAAAGAAGTACCGAAAACGTTCCCTGTTTGTACTATCCGGAGTACACCAAGTCAGCCGATACACTGCATCGTGTGGGCCAAGAGCTATCTTCTCCCGTGAATATTCCAGCGATTGTTATGAAGCGCTCCTTATGCTAACTGTCAGTAGGGAGCTGTTCGGTGTAAGTGAAACCGATGGTGACGAGGATGGATTCGACCACAGCGAGGACTCAGAGAACGGTAATTCCTGTCAATATATTTTCTGAAATGAGAATATCCTGCTAATCACCTATAGCGGAGGAAATTGAAAACCTGCGACGTGAGGCACAGGCGCTGAAAGCTATCCGGGAGTCCATAGGGTCTGAAGGGTTCGCTCAACGAGTGTTTGATAAGGTCTTCAAAGATGACATTGAGCGACTGCGAGGTATGGAGGACATGTGGAAGACGCGCAAGCCACCCACTGCTCTCGATTATGAACCATTCCAAGAAAAAGCTACTTCGATCGAAGCTAGTGTCTCGCAGGACGATCAGAGAGTTTGGACAGTAGAAGAGAATTTCTTCGTCTTCAAAGACAGGTGAGTTACTCGGTCCGGCCTTCTCTGAAGACAAACTAACTGGATTACAGTCTTGATCGTTTAGCTAAGCGTCTGAAAGAACTCCAAGAAAATAAATCAGGCGATGTCGAACCAATGATCACGTTCGACAAGGATGACGTCGACACGCTGGACTTTGTTGCGTGCGCCGCAAATCTGCGGTCTGCAATTTTTCATATTGAGTCGAAATCAAAGTTTGACATCAAGCGTGCGTTCTTCTTGTTGCTTTTAATGTTTGATTTGGAGCTAACGCAAATCACAGAAATGGCTGGCAATATCATTCCTGCAATTGCTACTACCAATGCGATGACTGCCGGACTTTGTGTCCTACAAGCTTTCAAAGTCTTGAGAGACGACTACGATCACGCCAAGATGGTATTCCTTGAACGATCTGGCGTTCGAGCCATCAACTCTGAAAGTCTGCGACCACCGAATCCATTTTGTGCTGTTTGCTCCGTGGCTCAGGGAAAGATCTTTGTGGACCTTGAACATGCAACATTAAACGATCTAGTTGAAGATATAATCCGCGAAAAACTTGGATACGGCGAGGAATTTTCTATCAATACAGATGCTGGCATGATTTACGATCCAGATCTAGAAGACAACTTGCCAAAAAAACTCATCGAACTCGGCGTCCAAGCAGAGACTCTGCTCACGGTTATTGACGAGAACGACGAAACGCCGTTCGTCAATCTAGAACTCGTTGTTGAAGGAAGGTGAGTACCAAGTTCATCCCACCCATTATTTATCGTAGTTGCCCGAGCTAATACCCCTCCAGGACCGAGCGAGCTGCCGACAGCAAATCAATCACTCTGGCCAGAGAGATTGAGATCCCCAAGAAGCCTAAGCAGGCACCGCCTCCCGAGGAGCCTGCGGTCAACGGCATCGCTACGAATGGTGTCAAGAGGAAGCGAGGTGCAGCAGAGGCAGGTCTTAACGGCGGGCCCGAGCCTAAGCGTGTTGCAGCTAACGGCGACAACAACGAGCCGATCGTGCTTGATGACCCGGATACAGGCGCCATTATAATCGACGACGACTAGACGATTTCTCCGAAAACGATCACTTGACGGCCGAAATTTTTCATGTCCTCCATATATTCTTTCACACCAGCATTGTGCAAAAGACGCTTTTTGATTTCCATTTTCTCGATTCTTTCTGGAGTTCTAGGTCGGGATGGGCAGGTGTTGTATTCAATCGAGGATTGGTCTGCACGCATGGACGAGGGTGAAAACGGTCATGATGGCGCAGTGAGGTGTCTTGGATTGGATAGAATATAACAAGGAAGGTTGGGTAGACAGATACTAGACGAGAGCGTTCTGACTGATCATTTCTCGCATTTCAATGGTGTACCCAAGCAAAATAATTAGAATCGGAATAGAAAATCAACTCCATCAATAAATGATTCCTCACGTCGCGCTTAAACCACCGTCAAGGTTCAGAATGCAGTTGTTGGCGTATTCATTGGTTGAGAGGAAGACTGCTGCATCAGCAACTTCTTCAGGGCGGCCAAATCTGTTCATCGGGATAAGTGCTCGTAGCGCGTTTACCCTGTCGTTGCTAAAATCTATATGTATACATTTGTCTCAATCTCCATGCTCGTTTGGGGGGAGAGGAAGACAGACGCACCTTCAATCATTGGCGTATCTATGTATCCGGGAAGTATAGCATTGCATCGTAACATCACATTACTCCCCTTCAATACCTCGCCTGCTTCGACGGCCATCGAGCTTGTTAAACCCAGTAACCCGGCCTTGGAAGCTGCATATGTGACTGTCCCCGTCACTCCTTTCAATGCTAGCAGCGAGGAGACGTTGATGATGCATTTTGATACCGGCGAGTTGCTGCTGGCGGGGTCGTTATTGTTCTTCTTCTTCAGCCGTGCACGCATACACGCTTTTAGCATGGCTCGAGAGGTGTATATTGAGCCTTCTAGGTTTGTCTTGAGCATTTCTGAGATGCTATCAGTTGGTGTTCTGGAGAGCAAATTCGGCATGGATATTCCCGCCGAGTTTATTAGAATGTCTACATTCGCCTGGTGGATTGGTGTTGATTTAGTATAGACGCATAGAAAGAAATTTCATATAGAGGAGAAATACCATTTCCTTCTCGAGTTCGCTCATCCACTGACCAGCCACAGAGACATCACCGACTACAAATCCAACTCTCGGGTCTGCTTCTGACCTGTCATCCTCAGGCGCGCGCGTAGCTAGTTCCCCGTCTCTGTCGTAATTTGGCTGGTCGGGTATCGACTGGGACAGCCGCTTCGAGGCATCTTGCAGTTTTTCGAGTTTTCGTCCAACGAGAATCACCTTGCTGGCGCCTTCTTGCAGGAAGCGCTCGGCGATGGCGTAGCCGATGCCGGAGGAGCCCCCGGTTATCATGGCTGTGCGGCCATGAAGGCGGCTTTGTCTGTGTGTAGCCTTCGAGGTTGAATAGTATGCTGCTTTCGGAGAGTGTGATATCCTGGCTGCTGGGCGAATTGTTGTATGAGAGTGCAGGTTGGTATAGAACAAGGAATGCTTGATATCAAAGCAGTGGACAGCTCTTGGATTGCGCATTGTTGTTTATCTGCTCTTTCTTTTAATTGTATGATTCTCGTTCTTCTTAGAAATAACCAAAAAAGAAGGCTCAATCGCAAAAGTTGTAAGAAGTAGTGAGCAAAGTGTTGCAACTTGCAGTTAGTCAAGCAACTCCGCAGCTTGCGCACGGGCCACCGGATCTGATAGTGACTTCCTTCCGATTAGAGATTATCTTCTTCCCATCAAATCATCTGAATTTGCATCCATCTTCTCGCTCTCAAATCAGCGTTTAGCAGTCTATACCAGAGCTATATAAACTCCCTCGATTACGGAAATGTCAAATCCTTCTGATGACTTTGTCACGCTTGTCTCCAGCGATGGCTTTGAGTTTGTTCTTCCCCGCAGCACAGCCTGTGTTTCAGGCACGATACGTCGCATGCTAGACTCGAGTAGTATGTTTATTCACCCCATGCTCTATCTTATATTGTATTACTGATACTAACTTCTGCTGTCTAGGCAAATTCTCAGAGGCAATCACAGGTCGCTGTGTATTTGAAGACATCAAGTTCGTCCCCGCAACCCAAAGCTAGAACAAAAAAAAAAGAATATCGACTGACAGCTAGTTTTCACCTCCTGCAGCAGCGCCGTCCTCGAAAAAGTGTGCGAGTATTTCTGCTACAACCAAAAGAACCAAGACCAGAGCAACGTCGCCGATATGGATATATCCCCCGAAATGTGCCTGGAGCTATTGAATGCGGCGGATTATTTGGACGTCTAGTCGAGACGCCCACATTTCTGCCAACATTGTATAATGCGCAAGCGAAGGCGTTCGGCTATGATTTACGGGTTTTTACGATATTCAACGATCAACGGTGTCCATTTCACGGCGCTTCTTCTATGTTATTTGGAGTTCCATATGGATCAGTGGATAAGGAATTAGAACAGGTTTTCATATATTTTTCATATTCGTTGAGCTACTTGTGTCACCTCGCGTGAACTTTTGCACGGTCTCCTTTTTCTTAAATCGCCATCCGAGCATCGTCGTCCTGTCTCTATCTCTCCATAGACGGACGACCTAAAGACGGTGGCAGATCAATACCTGCACTGGATCGAGTTTATCAACTCGGTGCTTGTGTCTGGTTTCCCTTTCTATTCAGCCTCGGTCCTGCTTCTGGGCTCGCGGGCCTTATTCCCGGGGAAACAGAATTGTAGAGAACTCCTTAGTTGCTGAACACGGGATGAAGCTCCTCGGCATAGATAATGTTGCTTGATGTATGCACGAACTGTCATATAGTATCTCACTACCGACCCTTGCCCTTATTTTTCCTAAATCCACCGGTCTTCGGTCCCCTTGGTGGTCCTTGTGTTTTAAATATCTGCTCTTTCGAGAACCCAGCGTCCCCAAAGCGGAGATAACTAGTCACGCCCTCGTCGACAATAGCAAGAATCGCGCCACGATATCCCTGGCGAAGACGCGCGTAGAGATGACGTTCCATCTTCTCGCCCTTGGGGGGATCATAAGGGCTTGTCTCGATGAGGGCTCGGATCTGCCGGAGCGTGGGAAGAGGCTGACTGCGTGCGTCGACTACTGCAATGCGGAAATCTGGAGGAGGAGGGGCGGACTTTTTGTACGGGGACGATGGCTTGTAGACATAGAATACGAACTGAAAGGGGGCTTCGGTTGGTCGTCTCGAAGGCTTTTCCACGGCTGCATCTTCGACGGGAATCAAGGCTAGTTTGCGGAAGATGTCATCTATGTCTTTGTTAGTGTATATATTATGACTCTCTCTTTCCGTGCACTCACTGTAATCTCGAGGAGTCCGAAAGCCGATTAAAGGACCCTGCGCTGAATAGTCCGACTCCCAAATGCCGGGAATGGAATTGTAAAACTGACTCCAGCAACTCGAGATACCCTTGACATAAGACGCGATCCGATTTTCAGCCTCCGGCCCAGGCTCAGGTTCATCCTGGCTTCCGTCCCACCCAGGCGCACGAGTTATTATGTATCCCAACCGCTTCAAACCAGTGTAGACAGAATATCTTTCCGAGGTCAAGCCCCCACGTCCCATGAAACAGGCATACGCCGCCTGCAAGCTCATCGGGATATCCATCTCTGCGCCGTCTTCCTCTGCCTGAACAGGTCCCGTAATCGAAGCCGGCCACCTGATATCAAGCGTCCCTCGTTCAAGCAGGTACAGCGCCTCCTCGGGCAGAAGCCATGTGCGATTCCAGCGATCCGTCTTGCCAACGGATTTGAAATACGGGCCCTTCGAATTGGGCACATAGACACATACATCTGCCGGAATGCCGCTCATTAAATCTTTCTTCGGCTTGACGGGTGTTTCCGCATCATCATCATTATCCTCTGCTACCGCCGCCGCATCAGTGGCAAGCGGCGTCGGTCCTTCCGGGGAGTAAATGCCAAAAATGCGGTTTTTCAACGTGCCCAGGCGGGGATGTGAAATGGCATTGTGCATTGCATTGCGCGCCGTGGCTAGGATGTCTGACTGGAGGATGGTCGGGTTGGGTTCAAAGTCCTTTTCGCCGCGACGGGGGATGGTAGCTTGCGAGGGGTCGTTGACGCTGGCGAAAAGTTAGCAAACTGTTCTATGAGTTTAGGTCTAGTCTTTCTGTGCACTTACAAACTGATGGCATTCAAGAACCGAAAGTCCTGCACTTCGTCTGAAAGATCGATCTCGGGCTGCGGCGCAGAGGCGGTGGACGTAGGGTGAAAAACGACATCTTCGTCGGCGTCGGCCATGGCAGACGTGGATACTGATGTATCCTTAAAACAGAGGAATATTCTGTAAGATTGATCGGTGGTGGTGTATTATGTGGTGGGATACAACAGATATGCTAGAAATATGGCAACGTGAAGATTTCAGAGCTTCTGCCTTACCGTACTTCACCGCCTGATGCATGACCCCACCTGATGCACAATTTTGGCCAAAAACGCGAAAAATCGCGAACTCTTCATACCGCGATTACTATACTAATATAGCCTTAATTGAGCTCACTCTTGAAGCTTTATAATCCTTAGAGCTAGGAGAGAAAGTTAATATTACTTTAATTATAAAAATCTTTAATATTAGCTGTTCTATACTCTTAAGATGATTTTATTAAGTTTTA
>WTTZ01000092.1:0-100128 GCA_011750695.1 Penicillium sp. OUCMDZ-019 | reverse complement strand
TAATATCTAATTAATCTATATTTCAATTTTTACTAAATTATATTTAGATTTGGGTGTGTTATAAGTGTTTAAAAATGAGAGATTTTGTAGATTTTGTATATAAAAATCGTGCATCAGGTGGGACCGTGCATCAGGCGGTGAAGTACTGTAGCCGATGTGCGTCCGGGGGTGCTTCGCCACTAAAGGCAGATCGGCCTGAGCGCTGTTGCTCGCCACGCTGTCCCGAGCCCCGGCACAAGGAAATCCATGGTAGCCTCGGGTCCAATATATGATTCGCTTTGACTTGAGTTTTGTTAAAATCTTGGTACTCTTGGCGATATTTCAGCTGAAGCAAAAGTTATTGCAGTTTACAGTAGTCTGGTATCGTCAGACAGTGCCATGGAACAGAGGTGGCAATCATTAAACCGTGATATTAGGTACGCTCACTTAGGTATTCAGGCATCCATGCGCATACTACTGGTCCAAGTGGATTGATTGCCTCTTGAAAACGAAATTGCCTCAGGATCTGTGGTAAAGAAACGTCAAATTCCGGGGTCTATCCATGATGATGCATCGGACGAAAACAAATAGGGATCTCTCATTTCACGAAAACATACTTGAGATCCTCGGACAAAAAGGCCTATATTTCGTCACCGCCATTAATATCTATTCACGAGGTTATTCAATTCCAGGGCGACTGGCAGCTGCTGTATCCCGAAATGCCAGGAGGCTCCTACATCGGCAACTCCAACCCCGGGTAGTCAGCACTTGGGCTATTTCTTGGCCGACAACAATGGAATACGTTAGTTCAAGTATAGAATATAGCTAGAAGTATAATAAGTCTTCATTGAGCTTATTCAAAAAACCATATTAAGTCTTCTATAGCTGAAGAGAAGTTATTGCAGTTGCAGTGGTCCGGTAAGTATACATATTTAGGTCTTGCGCAGTAAAGCTTTGGATATGCGGAGACCTCCAGGGCTATTCACCAGGTAATCTAGGTGACTATACGTGATTATCTTGCAGTGCCTCTCCTTGCCATTTTACATGATATCTATTTAATTCTCTTGCCAAATGTCTAGCCCTAGGAGTGGCTGATAAAGGTTTAGCGTTAAACAAAATAGGAGGTGAGTCACTTCACGGCACAAATTATTTTCTTGTAACGCCCTCTTTTCATTTTATTTTAATCTCAAGAGAATCACTCAATCTTCTTGTAAAATACGAGAGACTTTAAAAAAGGAGATTATAAGCAACTGAAAATGTTCAATACTACAACAGACATGGCTCAGAGGCTAGAAGAAGCAGACATGCTCCATCTGGCCCGCCAAGTCGAGTTTTGCATCGAAATCTTCCCTGACCAGGACCTTTGCACGCGCTCCGCTGGCCATGGACTGGCTGCAGTCACTCTACCGCTGTTTGGGAGGAAACTAAACCATGTTGTTGGGTTTGGCATGGCAGGACCCGTTTCTGGAGACGACATTGCAGTTGTTGAGGAGTTGTATGCGCGAAACAACATCGCAGGGGAGGTTGATCTCTGCCCCCATGCTGACGTGACGGCTCTGCAGGTTTTGGCCGCCCGTGGATATACCGTTAATGGCTGGGTTAATACTTACGTGCGAATTCTCACGGATGAGGATCTCGAAGAACCAAATGATCATCATGAAATCGATGTATGTCGAATCCTTCCTGGAGGACGCGAGAAGTTCACGAGCATCTCCTTGATGGGGTTCAAAGATGGTGGACGGCCAAAGCTGCTGCTCGAAGCCCTTGCACGCAGCGCTATCCTGCGCCCAGACACGCGTCTTTATTTCGCTGTAGCCAACGGAAAGTGGCAGGTTCTGCAGCTCTGGCACTGATCGATACGCCCAAGGGAGGCGTGGCTCATCTGTACATTGATAGTACTCTGCCAGAATATCGCGGCCAAGGGGTCCACGCTGCGCTTCTTCGGGCCCGGTTGTCAGATGCCAGAAGAGCGGGTTTTGAGGTGGCATCTGCTCACGCTCGACCGACGATGAGTAGTGCTCGGAATATTGAGCGTGCTGGCTTCAGACTTGCGTATACTAAAGCATCCTTTCACAAAGATCTAACCAGTAGTTAGGACTTGGGCTATTTCTTAGCCAACGCATCACTAAACTTCAGTTCTTCATCAAGCTTGTGAAAAAGCGCATCCCCAAGTCTTCTCGTGTTGCGGCTGATACTTTATAGCTTCAAAATGAGTATCGAGAGCTGATTATCAGAATAATCGACCATAAACATGTGATGTTTTTCTTTTTCTTCCACAACTGTTGTATCATGTATGTAGACTGGTGGTGGAGATCAGATAACGATAAGCTTATCGTCTAAGCTTATCGCGCGCCGGCCCGCGAATCCAACGAGAGCGTAAGGGGCACACACGTGATGACTTCTCCTCATCGACGCAACTTTGAACTAGCAGCCACCTCCTTGCGCAACGACAGAAGATATACATAACGACACTCTCTTTATATACTATTCTTACTAATATATCGTGCAAAATACATCCACCCCCAGTCCAATGGACCAGAATCGTCACATCAATTCGGTCATGCAGCAATGAGCCTTATCGTCCCGAGGTGATTCTCAGAACAAACACCAGAAGGGAGAATAACAACCGAGCACAAATATGGCTACCTCGAACTCCCACCTCAATCCTCACGCTGCCGCCAATTCCCAATCGGACACCTCCTCGTTCGTCGAAGTGACGCCTTCCCCGAGCCCGTCGTCGTCGGCACCATCGGATAATTCGTTGAATTTACGCTTCACACCAGATATCAGTACAAGCGGTAGCAATGATGATAGCTCCGGGAGTAGGATGGACGGGCCTGTGAATGCCGGGTCTCGTCCACAGCCTGGATCGACGGAACTTCCCCTATTGCGCACGAAGCTGGATGCCAATGACGATGACATTGAGAATGCCGAAAGTGCAGCGGCAGATAAAGGTTTACTGTCAGCTGATGGTGGTGACGATGACGGCTATAGCTTCGACGAGGGGTATGACTCTGAGATGGATTTTAAACCTCGTCACCGAAGGAAAAGACGTGGCGGCACGGGCGCGGGCGTGAGTGCTGAATACACGGCGGAAGAGGAGAAGGAAATTGTTAAGAAATTGGATAGGAGATTGGTCCTATTCTTAGCTCTTTTATATCTGCTTTCTTTCTTGGATAGGTCAAGTAAGCCTCGCCCTTTCTTTTGCATCATAAAGCAAATGCTGATAGAGCCCGACCAGATATCGGAAATGCCAAAATCGCCGGTCTCTCCGACGACCTCAGGTTATCGTCTTCGCAGTACGAATGGCTTCTCACGGCGTTTTACATCACATACATCGCGTTTGAATGGATGACTTTGATGTATAAGCTAGTGCCCGCACATATCTATATCTCAATCTGTGTCTATTCATGGGGCGTGCTGGCATCCTGTCAAGCCTTGACAAGGAACTTTTGGGACATGCTCGTCATACGAGCATTGCTGGGTATATCAGAAGCAGCCTTCGGTCCCGGCGCACCTTTTTACCTATCTTTCTTCTACAAACGCGAGGAACTCGCGTACCGAACGGCGCTTTTCATCTCCGCAGCCCCCTTGGCTACTTCCTTTGCTAGTAGTCTGGCATGGGTCATTGTGACCTTGAGCAGCAGCATTGCTGTTGCTCCGTGGCGTTCGCTGTTTCTGATAGAGGGCTTTCCGAGTTTGATAGCTGCGGTTTTTGCCTGGATATTGATTCCTGATTCGCCGGGAAAGGCGAGCTTTTTGACGCCGCGACAGAGGAAGGTGGCTAAACTGAGGTTGCAGTCGAAAAATAAGATTGAGCATCATACTTCTGCGTCTGCGTCATCCGAGAGGTTTAATTGGAAGGCCGTTGTTGAGACGTTGCGTGATCCAATGTCGTATCTTGTCGCTGTGAGTCTTTCCCCTTTACCCCTTCAGCTGCTTGCGGTATCTAACAATTACAATAGTTTATGTTTCTCGGTTGTAACGTGGCATTCAGTTCGATGCCTGTCTTCCTCCCAACAATCATTAACAAGTAAGTTGATCATGAAAGTCAGGGTATATAATGCTAATTCTCACAGCATGGGATATTCATCCGTCGCTTCACAGGCACTTTCAGCGCCACCCTTCTTGATTGCCTTTGTAGTAGTACTGGTTACCGCTTCACTTTCCGACCGCAGCCGCACCCGGAGTCCATACCTGATATTCCACGCCCTCCTGTCTGCCGTCGCCTATCTTGTCCTTGGACTGACTGGTTATTTCCACTCGAATATTCCACCATCTCTTCAAACAACTATCAGATACCTATGCATCTACCCAGCCACCGCCGGCTTCTTCTCCGCCGTCACGATCATCATTACCTGGAGCATGGACAACCGCGTTGCGCACGAGGGCAAAGGCAGCAGCGTCGCCATACTCAACATCATCGGACAGTGCGGTCCGCTTATTGGCACCAGGCTTTATCCAGACAGCGACGGCCCTTGGTTTGTACGCGGCATGCTCACGTGTGCCGTTTTCATGGGCGTGGTGGCAATCCTGGCGTTATCGTTGCGCATGATTCTGACGAGGAAGAATCGGCGCATTGCTGAGCAGAGAGAGCAGATGGGGATTGAATTGAGTGAAGGCGAGGGGTTGATTGACCATGGTCATCAGAATGTGTCGCCGCAGACTGAGATGTTTACATATATCATATAGTACAGTATAGTCCTCTAATAGGCGGTAATCTTTTCCCAGGTCAATATAATAAATAATATCCTTTCACATCAGAAACTGGCTATAATATATGGGTTAAAGCTGGGAGGCCTCCCGAGACTCTGATTGGCGGGATACGTCCCGAACACACGGATTGCCGTTTTGGGCCATTCTTACTGCATTTGGGAATCCGGAAGCTGCGTTTACTTTTGAAGGATGCATTGCACGGCATGTGCATATTAGAACTTTAGAAGCCCTGACCTGGCCATAATCACTGAAGCTCCCCGTCCAATGACAATTGAGTTCATTGACATCTTTACCAAACGCGGTTGACGCAATGAGACTGTCATATCGATCTAGACGATCTAGTGGAACATTCATGAGTCAGATGTCACAGGGATCGACCAGATCAACTTTGTTATCTAGAACCCAGACATAACGTATAACTAAGATTACCCTAGATGGATATGATTCGTCGGCCCGGTATCCCAGAGATTCCATGATACTTCTATTCTTCTATCTCATAATTGCTATGTGAGAAGAAAAGGTTGCCTGAACATGACGACAGTCAAACCTTTTACCCCTGTTTACCTCATCGATAACATTTGCTTGCGCAAATAAATAGATACCTACCTAGGTACCTAACTCAAGGAGCTTGCTGGGTGGCATGGAGACATATATATACGGGACAACATTCTCCTTCCAGGCTCAATCTTGACTCTGATCTTGAAATTGCCATCTACAATTTTACCTAGGTAGCTAAAAAGCCAAAACGAAAGGAAATATGGCCCTCGCACGCGGAAATATCATGTCCCCCTTTCAAAGAACCGGGATGCCTATATTGCAAAGGTCAATCTCGGTCTCACTTCCCTACCACGCCATGGCCAACTATGTCACCACCACACCCCCTCAAACAACAGACCATATCCAAACCAAACTTCCACCTGCAGATAAAGCCAGAAATGCCAATCGATTCCGCGAATTCAACCTCGAAGACCGCGTCGTCGCCATAACCGGGGGTGGTCGCGGCTTAGGGCTAGCCATGGCAGAGGCTCTGATGGAGGCTGGAGCCAATGGTAAGCGAACCCCCCCCTCCCTTTATCTTTTACTGCATTGCATTTAATGATGCTGACTGTATATAGTATATTGTCTCGATCGCCTCGAAAAACCCGACGCCGAATTCGAAGCTGCCAAATCGCGCGCCAAAAGCGACTACGGAGGCAGCATGCACTACGCCCGCATCGACGTCCGCGACGAAGCCCACGTCAACAGCACACTAGCAGAAATCGCGTCTCAGAAGAATCGTCTCGACGGCATCATCTGCAACGCTGGCATCAACCACGTGCATCCGGCCATCGGCCATTCGCAGCAAGCGCTCGAGGAAGTCATGAGCATCAACTACAATGGCGTCTTCAACTCGGCCACCGCGGCGGCAAAGCAGATGTTCAAACATAAATGCCCGGGTTCTATCCTCCTGGTCGCCAGCATGAGCGGCCTGATAGCGAACAAGGGCATGGCTTCACCGGTGTATAACTCCTCGAAGGCTGCTGTGATTCAGTTGGGGAAATGTCTGGCCATGGAATGGGGCCGACACGGAATTCGTGTTAATAGTCTTTGTCCCGGCCATATTGTGACGCCTATGGTGGAGATGGTCTTTGAGAAGAACCCTGCTGCCCGCGCTACGTGGGAGTCGGAGAATATGCTGGGCAGACTTGCGCAGCCCGAGGAGTTCAGGGGTGCGGCGTTGTTTGCGCTTAGTGATGCGAGCACGTTCATGACGGGCAGTAATCTTGTTGTTGATGGAGGGCATACTGCTTGGTAAGATAGTCCCCGAGTGATGCATCATCATGGTCTGGCATGATGATATGACACCTAAGCTTATGACCTATTACTTTACCTTGTCCTGTTGTTTTCTTCCCTTTTTGTTGTTTTGTGGCCATAAGAGGTAAATAGATTAGCGAGGCGCACCTGATTTGAAAGATCTTTAGCATTTCATGTTGATTGTTTATGTTGACTAGACCTGTTTCGATTTCTTAATTTATGTCGACATTTATGATATGTCGCACTGTTATTGTGATCGTCTCATATTCAGTATAATATGTGAACGACATGGTAGGACGATTCCAGAATTCAGCTTCCAATGTACTATGTAGTACGAATTGCGCATGGGGTATCTATATACAATTAAACAGCTCAACGAATTAAACCAACTTTATACCCTTCATCAATCATAATCATTCACCAAATCCCTCTCTCCACCGTCATCAACAAACACAGGGTTATCGCCCAGGCCCGCAAAATCCAGCTTCATCAACAATTGATCTACTCCAGCCGCTTTGCGAGGGATGTACATATTTCGATCCTCCACTGACCCTCGGCTAGGCCCAGTTCCGGATGCCGTGGCTTCGAACATCCTCCTATGGCTGTCATCGACGGAGCGGCTGTCGTCTATGTCACGCAGGCGTGAGATGATGTCTTTGATGCTGGTTTGGACGGCTTCGTGCGCGTCTCGCAGGTCATCCCATAATGCGCCTTCTTCTTTGGCATAGTCTGCGAGAGAGTCTACGACGCCTTCGTCTGCTTCGAGATCGAGATTGCGCTGGACGGTTTCTAACCGGGAAACTAGAGCGACAATGTGGTCCAGGCTAGTGAGGAATGATCGAAGGGAGGTGGTGAATGGGACTTCGGTCAGAAAGAGGGATTGTGTAAGTGAAGAGAGGTATCGGCGATGGGCCACTGTGATAGTTTCGGGGTCGTGTTGTTGCTGTTCTAGTGGATTTTGCTTCCTTTGAGGGCCCCTCAAACCTGCCATTACAGATTCATGTTGAGATCCAGGTCGAGAAGAGGCCGCTGCTGAACTGGTAGGACCTCTTTCAAGCCAAGCTTGGAAATGTTGCCATGATTCTTGAATAACTTCGCCTTGCAAATAGCTTCCAATCTCCGAGAGAACAAATAATGAGGCGCTTGCGGTGGCCCATATCTGCCGCATCTGAACTGTTCGAGTATTTTGCCGCTGCCGCTGCGTCTGCAAATGATGCTGACCGCCTCGAGTATTGCTTCGAGGAGGGCCCAAGGGGGACGGATGTATGCGGCGCATTGTCGTGTGTTTCCATAGACTGCCCAGCCGTATTTGAGCGCGGCGAATGCCCAGGAGATACGAGTGCATGACAGAGTAGACTGACATATCCGAGGCTGACAAGAATAGATCAATAGGCGACTGGATTTTGAGAGACAGGGTAGTTTCGGTCGGAAACAACAGATCTGCAAACGAGACTAATGAAATACTCGTTGCCATATTCGTGCCCGCATTGTCTCCAGGTGTCGTTATGTGCTCGCCTTTCTTAGAAGGCTGTATGTTCAGACTCAACAGCTCCCGAGCAAGATCTAACTCTTCGTCCGCCGGGGACTCCTCGCTCTGCAAAGCATATAGTTCTGTCCATGTCTGCGCGAGAGCTGCAGAGACCTCTCCTTCCTTGATAATAACCTCACCGAGCCCTGCTGAAGTAGTAGCTCCCGGTCGTGCTGCTCGCGCTTGAAGTCTCGAATCAGCATGCGAAACAAGCGATGTCACGAATTCCCCTCGTCCAAGAAGCAGGAAATCGTGGATTAGAGAAAGAATTTCAACGATTTTAGGCAACGGCAAGAGCTTGGACAACGAGGTCTGTGATACCGAAAGTCTGATAGCTGTCACAGCACTTGCAAGGAGTGAAGTGGAGATGGGTGATGTGAGTGATGATAAATGGCGGAGGTGGTCCGGGTCAAGAATGATGCCTGTAATAGACCCCGTCGCGTTGTCAACGGTTGAGCGGTTTCTCCGGCTCCTGATATGGTTCAAAGACTTCCCGATAAACAAAATTGAAGATGCTGTAGGCGTCGATACAAATTTGGGCAGCAAGTCAACTTGCATCATGTAGTCTACAGTTCCTTTGCTCGAGCTAAAGTCATCATCTTCAGGCTCGACCTCAGTAGTCTGCACAAAAAAGTCGTCCTTTCCAAATGTGGGTAATTCTCCGTATAGAATCCACATCGATAATTGTCGCATCCATTCTGTTTCTGCAGCTTTAGTGAGTTGTAGAGCAATCCCCTGCAGATCTAGGTAGCCGGTTTGAGATTCCGCACGGAGGTAGTCAATGAGACTGGCACCACTACACGTCTCTCTGGCAGCTGCATCCTTCACATCAGACTCGGGCAATATGAAGCAAGCCACCCCCCAAAGCCACTCTAACCTCCGCGTCCAGGGAGCAAATTCCGACACTAACGTAGAAAGCGGCACAATGCCATAACCTCCCACGTAGTTGCTATCATTGCCCAGCACTGCTCTTTCGACATCGAGTATCTGTTTCTGGAATTGGCCTAAATGTTCGATCGATATAGCACTAGACACGGCGCGGCAAATTGTCGAGCGGTGCGAAGAAGATATCCGGGCGGTATGGGCGCGCAGCTGTGCATGCAGTCGGCTTAAGCGAGCGAGAGTCGCGAGCAACGCTTTCTCCGGTGGGGAGAGTAGGGGAAACGGTCCGGAAGAGGTGCCATTGGTTTCGTGCTCCGGATCAAGAAGAGGAGAAGGTTGACCTGAGAGGGAAAGAAGGATCTCATGGAGCATTTTCGTGTGTCGATGCTTCGGCCGCCATAGGTCAGGAGATGATGCCGAACGTCCCCGTCTGCTTTAATTTTCCACCACCAATTGGCTCCTCCAGAGTATGCACAGAAGAATTTATCGTTTCACACTGTGGTGGTGGTGATTCCTTGAGGGCTTGGTGGATTATTCAGGTGGTTGAGGTTGTTGACGCGACTGACAGTGCGGCGCGGCCCAAACAATACCTAGGAAGAGTACTTGTTCAGCCAGCTGCAAAACAGAGACCTAACTACCACAAAACTACCATTATGCTGCCAGGTATACCAACTCACCGCCACTCTTTTTGTATTAAATGCTGTACTAAGCCATAATTGTCCCCTAATGACGCGCTTCTGCTGTGCCCAAAGACGTTTGGCGGGGGATCTGCCTCAGCTTGCTGCCTGAGGCCACCAGCGGGGCATGCGGTGGCTCCGTCCAATCAGGTCGCCGCATCAGCTTGTGCTGTCCCTCTCTTACGTCGAGATCCTGACACCACCTGCTCCTTCTTCTTCTCCATTCTACCTCAACATACCAACCGTTCCTCATCTACTCCCCCCTACACCAACGCTTGCTTCTTCCCTTCTCAACTGATCGTATTCCTCTCGGAAATTCGCCAGCTGAGTTCGCTCTCTTTTGTTTACTAAACAGCTCAGTTCTCTTGTGGTTCCGATAAGCACGAGGGCCCCTCAGGATTACAAACACATTCAAAAGCCCGGAAAGCCTTGTCACTAGCAAGGCTTTCGTCACAGGAGACAATCAACATTCATTCTCACGCCGATATACCTGATACTACAACATCCAAAAAGCGCAAAGCCTCCGAAGACCAGGACGCCGCTCGGCCGGACAAGAAGACCATGACGGTAGGTTGATTTCTAATACATTTCTAACACAGCACGCCACACCTTTGCATAATTTATAGCTTGCACCCTGCACCTGGGTCTTATTCTTCTGCTCAAACATTTCATACATTTATAAAATCTTTACCAGAGCTAACTGGAGCATATTCAGGACGGCAAAATGCAGCTTGACAAAGCACAGGAGACTGTGGAGTTGATCAAACATGGCGAAATCGACGAATCTCTCTACAGCCGGCAACTGTAAGTCATTATATTTACTCTTGTGACTGTTCTCTTCTAACCCGTCGCTTGTGCAGTTATGTGCTCGGCCACGAGGCCATGAAACGTATGGGTTCGTCCAACATCCTTATTGCCGGTTTGAAAGGTCTTGGTGTCGAAATTGGTAAGTCTTGAACTTAACATTGAAGAATATCAAATCAAAATCTAATTAGAGCTCAGCCAAGAACATCGCTCTCGCCGGCGTGAAGTCGCTCACCCTTTTTGATCCTGCCCCCGTCGCCATTTCGGATCTCTCCTCTCAGTTCTTCCTGCAACCCCAGGATGTCGGCAAGCGTCGTGCGGATGTTACAGCACCGCGCGTGGCTGAGCTCAACTCATATGTCCCCGTTACTATTTTTGAATCGGACAACCTCACAACCGATCTGTCGCAGTTGAAACGCTTTCAGGTCGTCGTATTGACCAACACTCCTCTCAAAGACCAACTAGCGATCGCAGACTTCTGTCACGAAAACGGTATCTATGTTGTTGTTGCAGACACATTTGGTCTCTTTGGATACATTTTCAACGATTTTGGAAAGAACTTCACAGTTGGCGACGCCACTGGTGAGGATCCCGTAGGTGGTATCGTTGCCGATATCGACGAAAGTGGCTTGGTTTCTGCTCTTGACGAAAGCCGACATGGCTTGGAGGATGGCGACTACGTTACGTTCACAGAAGTCAAGGGCTTGGAAGGTCTCAACAATAGTGACCCGCGTAAGGTTACAGTTAAAGGCCCATACACTTTCTCCATTGGAGATGTTTCTGGTCTCGGAAAATACGAAGGCGGGGGTCTTTTTACCCAGGTCAAAATGCCCAAATTCCTTGACTTCCAGCCTCTACGAGAACAGTTGAAGAAGCCGGAACTTCTCATCTCCGACTTTGCCAAGTTTGATCGCCCTCAGCAACTACACATTGGTGTTCAAGCTCTCCATCGATTTGCCGAGGCACACAAGGGCGAATTCCCTCGTCCTCATCATGAAGCTGACGCTGAAGAAGTCCTGAAGATCGCCAAGGATCTAGCAGGTCAACCCGAGGAGAAGGTTGAGTTGGACGATAAACTCATTAAAGAACTCAGCTACCAAGCACGGGGTGATCTAAACCCCTTGGCCGCCTTCTTCGGTGGTTTGGCAGCTCAGGAGGTCTTGAAGGGTGTCTCTGGAAAGTTCCACCCTATCATCCAGTGGCTCTACTTTGATTCTTTGGAATCCTTACCACAATCCGTGACTCGTTCCGAAGAAACTTGCAAGCCGCTCGGTACTCGCTATGATGGCCAGATTGCTGTTTTCGGAAAGGAGTTCCAAGAGAAGATTGCCGGCCTTAATACGTTCCTTGTCGGAGCTGGTGCTATCGGCTGTGAAATGCTTAAGAACTGGGCCATGATTGGTCTTGGTGTTGGTGAAAAGGGCCAGATTCGCGTCACCGACATGGATCAGATTGAGAAAAGTAACCTTAATCGCCAGTTCCTCTTCCGTCCCAAGGACGTTGGCAAGCTAAAGAGCGATTGCGCGTCCGCTGCAGTCCAAGCTATGAACCCTGAATTGAACGGAAAAATCACCACCCTTCGAGACCGTGTCGGCAATGACACCGAACATGTTTTCAACGAACAATTCTGGGGCGAACTGGATCTTGTCACTAATGCCCTTGACAATGTTGACGCCAGAACTTACGTCGACCGCCGTTGTGTCTTCTTCCGCAAGCCACTTCTTGAAAGCGGAACTCTAGGCACCAAGGGGAATACTCAAGTCATTTTGCCTCACATTACGGAGTCTTATTCTAGTTCCCAAGACCCTCCTGAGAAGTCATTCCCCATGTGCACTTTGAAGAGTTTCCCCAACCGCATTGAACATACCATTGCGTGGGCACGCGACCTTTTCCAGACATACTTCGTTGGCCCCCCGGAGGCAGTCAACCTTTACCTTTCTGAGCCAAACTACATCGAGAAGACCCTGAAACAGGCTGGCAATGAGAAGCAGACTCTTGAGGGCCTCCGAGATTTCTTGGTGACAGACAAGCCCCTGAGCTTTGACGATTGTATCGTCTGGGCTCGCAACCAGTTTGAGGCTCAATACAATAATGCTATTCAGCAGTTGCTATATAACTTCCCTCGTGACTCTACAACATCCTCTGGACAGCTTTTCTGGTCTGGACCTAAGCGTGCTCCTACACCTTTGAAGTTTGACGCTTCGAGCCCTACCCATCTGGGGTTCATTATTGCTGCAGCCAACCTCCACGCGTTCAATTACGGAATTAAAGCTCCCACGGCAGACAAGGCATACTTCAAGAAAGTGGTCGAGGATATGATTATCCCCGAATTCACACCTAGCTCGAGTGTCAAGATCCAAGCTGACGACAATGAGCCTGACCCGAATGCTCAATCTTCTGGTCTTGATGACAACGATGAGATTGAAAAGCTTGTGACATCTCTGCCATCGCCCAAGTCTCTGGCCGGTTTCCGTCTGGTTCCTGTTGAATTTGAAAAGGATGATGACACTAATCACCACATTGACTTCATCACTGCGGCAAGCAACTTGCGTGCGGAGAATTACGAGATCCCGCAAGCAGATCGACACAAGACCAAGTTCATTGCCGGCAAGATCATTCCAGCCATTGCAACTACGACAGCTCTTGTCACTGGCCTGGTGATCCTTGAATTGTACAAGATCATTGATGGTCAAGACGATATTGAGAAATACAAGAACGGCTTCGTTAACTTGGCATTACCGTTCTTTGGGTTCAGTGAACCCATTGCTAGTCCCAAGGGCAAATATCAGGGCAAGAAAGGCGAAGTTACTATTGACAGGCTGTGGGACCGATTTGAGGTGGATGACATTCCACTACAGGACTTCTTGAAGCATTTCTCAGACCTTGGTTTGGAAGTGACGATGGTCAGCTCTGGAGTCAGCTTGCTCTATGCTAGTTTCTACCCGCCGTCGAAGCTTAAGGACCGCTTGCCATTGAAGTAAGTAACCCGGCAAACTAATACAGTGATACATTGCTAACAATATTGTACAGGATGTCCAAGCTAGTCGAGCACATAAGCAAGAAACCTGTGCCGGAACACCAAAAGAACGTGATCTTCGAGGTGACAGCGGAGGACCAGACGGAGGAAGACGTTGAGATACCTTATGTGATGGTGAAATTGTAAGACAGGGGAAATTGATCAGCAGTTGAGAAGTCCACAGCGAAACATGAATATACTATCCTATAGACTTCTTCTAAACAAAGTGTTGTTGTACTCGGATGTACGGAGTAAGCCTAAGTAAGGGTTCGGATATACAGTAAGACCCGGAAATACATTGTTACCGGGCATAACTTCAACGACAGTTAGTACATAGTTACTAAGACCTGAGTAATCGCGATTAATAATATACGGGTGTTCCCTTGGTTGATACTGATATATCCATAATTATTAACTAACAGTGGGCGTTGAGGCGATTGCTAATCGGCCGGATGTAAGCTCTGCGTAAATAACGTCATCTATCCGTGTCCAAAAAGTATCCTCTCCATTATTGCTTCAACAACAGCTTCACCGGGGATATATATTTAACTGATGTCTTTGCCATCTCTACAATTGAAATCATTCTTCTCACTTTCAATTTCAAGAAAACTTCCACGTACAACAATTTCAATAACAGCTACTTTCCAAAGCATCAGAACCATGTCGGTATGTACTCATGATGGCGGGGTCAAAGAGCAGTCCCTGTCAATCTCTTACCATTCTACCTATTTTACTATTTTATTCCTTGGATTCTCTCGATACTAAAAATTTGACAAACAGACAGGCAACGACCAGCCAATTACCAACTGGGTAGCTCCCAACGACAAGTCTGGTGAATTCAAGCGCGGGGTATCACAGTTCCGCAACTTCATCTCGAAGCAGCCCGGCGCACAGTTCCCACCGGAGAAGAACCGGTATCATCTCTATGTTTCGTATGCTTGCCCGTGGGGTACGTCTTTTTCTCTCTCGCATTGATAAAGAAAAGATATACTGACACTGCCGAAAGCTCATCGAACCTTGATCACCCGCAAGCTCAAGGGATTGGAGGACTTCATCCCTGTCACATCCGTGCATTGGCACATGGGGGAGAAAGGTTAGTATATCCAAAGCAAACTTTTAACGGCATGAAAGACTAATATTTGCTCGTGCGATCTAGGATGGCGATTTGTCACTCCAGATGAGAAGCTCCCCGGAGCTGATGTCCACCCAGACCCTCTTCACCCCCAATTCACGCATTTGCGGGACATATATTTCGATGTAGACCCAGAGTACAAGGGACGATTCACCGTGCCGACTCTGTACGACACAAAGACCAAGCGCATTGTCTCGAACGAGGTTCGTCTTTCCTTTCCTCTTCTTTCTTCCTAGCCATGCTAATTGGGTGCTTCCAGAGCTCGGAGATAATCCGCATGTTCTACTATGAATTCGACGACATCCTACCGGAGCAATACAAGAAACTCGACCTCTTCCCCGAAGCCCTTCGCAAGGACATCGAATCCTCCAACGAATGGATATACAACGACGTAAACAACGGTGTATACAAATCGGGCTTTGCCACCACCCAAGAAGCATACGAGAAGGCCGTTACGACCCTATTTGCAGCTCTGGACAAAATCGAAGCGCATCTCTCCAGTCGCCAGAAAGAGAACAAGGAATACTTTTACGGTGACAGCGTCACGGAGGCGGATATCCGTCTCTACACTACCATTGCCCGGTTTGATGCTGTCTATGTGCAGCATTTCAAGACGAATCTTCGAGACATCCGTTCTGGGTATCCGGCTATTCACAGATGGCTTAGGCATTTGTACTGGGATATCCCCGCGTTTGGCGAAACGACGCAGTTTGAGCATATCAAGAAGCATTATACCAAGTCGCATAGTCAGATCAATCCGTTTGCGATTACGCCGTTGGGACCTGTGCCGGATATTTTGCCCAAGGATCAGGAGGTGAATGCCGTCAAGCATTGATTGTATGTATATTTTTTGGAGTCTCTCGAGGTATGACTTGAAAAGATTGGCGGGGGAGGAGTTTTGTTTTAATATTATTTGCAATTCGCATATAGTAATGAGTCGATAATATGTATTATTGTACCGAGTCTAACGTTATTTTGCAATTCTATGTATTTCTTCTTTCTCTTCACCATCCTCCTCCTGGAAAAGGGAATTATGAGTAGGAATAAAGAAGCATTCGCTAGACTTCATCCAACAAAAAGTAAACGCCTTAACCATGCATGCTGTAAAATACAAGTGACGAGGAACAAACAAAAGATAAGTATCAAGATAGGAGTCATCACCAAAAAGAAGAGATAATATGGGATGGATATATGGGAAGAAGACAAATGGTGAGTCCCTTGGTCGCAGTAAAGGGTATGTTCGGGTTCGTCGGAAGATCGGTGGGTGTATTTCATCACCGGTGGGTAAGTAAGTAGTGGTATCTGATATGTATGACATGGCGAAGAGGGAAGGAAAGGGTGATATGACTCCGAGGCAATTATGAGCAAAGGTGTGTGATGATCTTCGGATATTGGGAGATGACAGGCATTGGGTATATATTGGAATTAGAAGAAGACCAAATGAAAATGTTCGCTTGAGATATGGACAAGGACATGGCAATGGCGACGTGTCGAGGGGGGTTTCGGATCATTTCAGCCCGAGGAAACGTTTCGAATTTTCGTACACAATGTAACTGATCGAAACTGCAGGTGCTACTTTGAGCATGTTCGGAGTGATGCCTTTGTAAAATCCACGCATACCCTCGGTGTGGTAGGTCTTACGAGTCACATCCATGATGCCGTCATATGTCGCAGGATGTAGGACCGTACCCTGTGCTTGCATTCGGGTCCGCAGGACATTGAGTGGATAGACAAAAGAGGCTCCCAGAGCACCGCTGAAAGCGCCAATGAATCCGGTTGTGAAGTTGCTCAAGGGCACATCATCTTCGTGGCATTTTTGCGACCGAGCTTTGCGGGCAACTAGCGCCCTTTTGAGATACTCAAACGTTGACAAATCAATTGCGGCATATGGAAACATGCCAACAAGGCCTAGGGGCAGTCCGCGATAGAATGCAAAGCCACCGGTGCTTTGCCACATCTTTCGAGCAGTCTCTGCAATGAGTTTGTTTCCCCGAATGCCTCCCTGCACGACCTCGCATTGCATGCGGCTATTTCTGATTAGACGAAAAGATTCGATTCCTATGGAGTCACTGTTACTCACAATTTGAGAGTATCGACTGGATAAACGAAACACTGAGCCACCATGCCACCAAGTCCGCCAGACAGAAACTGTGAAGCTGGCTTAATTTGTTTGGGATCATTGTGTCCTTCAAGACGTGCAAATGCTCTTTTTGAAGCCTATGACAGCTATCAGCCACAATTCACGAAGAGGGAGAAAAGAAAAAGACGTCAAGGATATACGGATATGACTTACTTCGTAAGCGCCAAACTTGATGGCTGATTCTGGCATGATCTTGACCACATTGAGTCCATTGCCTATAAAATCAAGTTAGGCAGCTGATCTATGAATCCAAGCAGATCAAGACATCACCGACCTGCAAAAAGACTCCGAATTCCTCCAGCTCGCCACAGTTCCTTAGTCGCCTCGATCAAAGTTCCTAGTCCCTTCCCCACGGCGCTAACAGGAGCACCTTTTTGAGCCGTACGGACAGCCTCTTTGCGTACGCCAGTCTGGGCGATAAGGTACACTTTCAGACGGTCGAGGGGCGCGGTGGCTGTCCGTGAGACGGCGCCAGCAACTCCACCGGCGATGAAATAACCTAAGTGAGGGAATATGTCGGTCAACTGCAGTTCATAAGAGCGTACTGACAGCCACATGGCTATGGGTTGGGAAACAGAAAGCCATTCCAACTCATGATCAAGATCCCTGTCGAACACAACCATATCCGGATCGGACGCTGGCTCAGCATTGGACGTCTCAGCATATGCAACAGCTACCAGGTTGAATGGTACGGCATTCAATATTGAGAGAGGGACTTGAAGAATACAATATACAATGCTTTCCAGGGAATGTAAGAAATGAGACAGGATCGGGACTGCAGTACCTAAACCCTGTAGAGTATCACTGATGTCGACGTCTCCTTCCGGGTTTAGATTTCCCGTTGCCTTGTAATATGAAAGCACGGTGCGCAAGTTGGTGGCTTCGGTGGGTAAAAAGAGCAAAAAGTCCCTGTACCGAGAATATTTATCAGTGAGCAAGGGTCCCTCAATGCAGTTCACGGCCGAATGAACGGGTGTGCCTACCTCCATTCATTATAGGTAATGACACCATCGTTGTTCCGGTCCATCTGGGCCAAGAACTCGTCGAGCATGGTACTCGACACTGTGATACCGGCACTTGCAAATGCTTCTTTTAATTCCGTCCTGTCTATTTCTCCATTGTTGTTTCGGTCGATGCTTTGGAAGAGCTCCCATAATGCCTGGTCGGCGCGAGAGACGAAGTCACGAAATTCTGCAAAGCAACGGTGATTAGAGACTTGGACTATGGATCACGACCAACATTCTCTTCCAGCGACATACCTCCGTATTGTATTCGTCCGTCGCCGCTAGTATCGACTGTCTTGAAAACTTGATGGAGCATAGAATCTGCGTTTTTGAGAGCTGCGGGGAAGCAGAAAAACCAAAAGAAAAAAGGCAATGGCCGTCAGCGTCTGGTGCAAGGGCACGCGCGCAAGAGGTTGAATTTGCTCACGATGGTCCATCCTCCGCAGGCCCTTTCTCAAGCCATTAAAATCCACAAAGCCCTGTCCACGAGTATCTATAACCGCCCATAACTTGTCAACCCCGTCGGGGCTGTCGAGGGGCTTCATGTTCGCGAGCGGGATGTGAAAAAGATTGCAGTCATGGATTCGACGCAATCATTCATTGCACGGAGTAAGTGTGGTGAGATTGAGGGTCCAGATTGAGCTGAATATCCTGCCGACAAAGCCGGTAGCGTACTGCTCGGCCTCGGATATGAAGTTCAAAGAGCAAGAAGTCGTCGGGATGGCTCGGGCCACGGGCCTTTTGGCCAATCAGCGCGCGTGTGTTGCAAAGTCGGCGCTATTCCTATTCGGGACAAGGTGTGTGTCGTCTGAATCGTTTGGGCAGTTTGTCAGACGAACGACGACTTGGCATTCTTGCAACAACAAGCATCGCTGGTCGTATATATGCTGCAGGCACGGCATCTGTACTGACAAGCTCTTACTCTCTCAAAATATACACACACACACATATATACATATACATCGAAGTGGCCCGATCATGTCCGTGTGAGAATTGTCCCCAACGGAAACCTCGATATGCATCGCAACTCTCGTGGATGATGTATATCCGTGGTATATATATGTATAAAACAATTATTTCGGGTCCCAATATTCAGACTTGATACTAGCTGTCCATGGCCGCGAATTTTTGGGTGTCGACTCAACGTCGACATTGGATGTTTACACGAGAACGCCTGGCAGAGATCAGGGAGAATATCAAGGAGAAGAACCAAGATGGTCTTCAAGCACAACTTCCCGATGTGAGGGTTATCAACATTGTTTTAAAAGCAGGTAATGAAAGAGTTGCACCGGTATGCCTCTGAGGACAAGCGCTGAAAATGGCTGTGATTGTAGAGTTATGCAGACTCGCCAAGGGGCTGGGTTCGCGGCAACAAGCCGTTTCAACGGCTCAGGTCTATATGAAAAGATTCTATACGAAAGTCGATTTTCGACAGACAAATCCGTTCCTTGTCATGGTCACGGCATTTTACCTAGCCTGCAAGATGGAAGAATGTCCCCAGCATATCCGGATGGTGACTAACGAAGCCCGGCAACTATGGCCAGGTATGTTCCCCCGAATATATATATTTTACAACATTCTGAATGATTTATGAAGAATTTATTACAAACGACCCGGCCAAGATCGGAGAATGTGAATTTTACCTCATTTCCGAAATGCACTCACAGCTGATTGTTCACCATCCATATCGGACTGTGCTGGAACTGAGCAAAGTACTAGAATTGACGACAGAGGACGTCAATCAGGCCACGAACCTGATAAGCGATCATTACCAAACAGATCTCCCGCTTCTCTATCCACCACACATCATTGCAGTAATGGCTATTCTCCTCGCCGTGATGTTTGGCGGTGGCGGTGGTGGAGGGCAACGTAATCCATTTATGCATAGCTCGTTATCATCGTCAAGCTCACCTTCAATCGCTGCATCGCTCAGAGAAGGTGGCATGGGAGTGGCACTCTCTGCATTTGAATCGGCCACGACCACAGACCGACAAGGCGTGAGGCCGGATCCAAGGATCCAGAAGATTATCAACTGGCTGGCCGAAAGCGAGGTTGATATTCGGGCAGTCATTGAATGCACACAGGAGATGATATCACTGTACGAGCTCATGGAAGGGTTGAATATTCAACATTGCAAGGAACTCATCTCGAGGATGACGAAGAATAGAAACGCAGATAAGTGAGGACTATCATGGTTGTCTAGGTATATTGTATATTGATGCTGAATTAGATATTCCAGGTATATATAGTTCTTAGCAGTTGGAGCGCATAACTTCATTTTTTGCCTGTTCAGGTACATGAGGTATATATTTGTCCCAATCTATATATTACAGTGCCTGGGCATTCATTCGATTATGTATAATGAACGATTGGAGTGCTCACCGAGCACCCTCCCGACACGCATTACTCAGAGAATTTGCCCATTAAACAACTATTTTCCGCCATGGCCATGATCGATAATGACTACGAATGAAAGTATTTTCGGCGTGATTCAAGGCCTAGAAATTGATACGTATAAACGTTTCCATGGACCAGTATTTGGCGGCATGGATATATCGACGCATCATGATGACATCCATGAAAGGGTATGCTACACTCATGAACCTATTCTCCACGAGTCCATCCTAATGAAAGCACGAAACATTATTTCTATCCGTCAGAAGAATGACGACGGTTTACTGTATCGTGTGTAGGGTGCAAATTGAGAGCGAGCACAATGACCAAACAAAAATATTTCGGCAAGATGACAATTGGAAAAAATACGAACGGAAGCCAGGAATACTCTTCATGGACGCAAAAGAGCTTGAGAAGAAATACTTTAAAAGTAATAAAAATAGCTTTTGGCTAGGTCTGTACCGCGTGAGTGAGTATTTCCCTGTCTTTCTTTCTCTGAGAGATTTAATAGACTAAATCCTTCTTTAGTCTACTATGACCCTGTCGAAAAAAGATTCATGCTCTCCGGTATAGGACAAAGTAGGAGTTTTTTCCACAACCCGTATGCAACCGCAAGGGAAAGCGAAAAAGCCTTTATCGGGAACGTTCTGAAAGCAAATGCAAAATATGATAACAAACAGCATCTTGCTAGATATTACACACTCAGCCAGTTAACTTTGTGGACTTACACTCACAGCAACAAGGCCCAGGATTGGCACAAGGCGGATCTTCCAATACACATGGCATGCTGGAAGCTGGCTCAATGGGAGCTGGGCCCTTCTATTGAAAGCAATTTGGAGTTATTCGCCGCAATTATGGTGGACTGTTCGGCTAGGAATCCTTATAATGGACTTTATTCAATCTGGGGGGATCCGTATAGAATTAATAAAGTCCAAAGTCTCATTGCTCGCAGCAGAGGCCCGAAGAAGAGCGAGGAGCCGAAGCAAAAATTCCGACATTCTATATTTTCGAAGCTACCTATGGAGCTTCTAGAGATGATTTTAATTTGTCTAAGCGTCGAAGAAATTTTGGACTTCGAAGAAGCGCTGGGAATTATTATTCCAGATGGCTTTTGGCGCCTGCAAGCTGCTTGGGATCTCGTGGAGATAGATGAAATTGCAGGAGAGGACATCAATTGGCGTTATTTGTGCATGAGATTGGCGGAAATGATGGAAAAGGATAAAGAATTTGAAAACCGGAACACTATAGTCGCTACTCTGCGTGATGAAATCAGGCCGGTTTTCTTGCGAAACTTGAAGAAAAGAACCATTCCGCCCTTGGAAGAAATCATATCCCAGGCTCTAAGGGGACATTACTATAATAATTATTACAAGCTACTCAAGTACAAATAGCATGCGGCTGAAGACGACGTCTATGATACCTCCGGAGGTTCTCCCATGTCTTTTGTGAAGCTAATATATGATGGAAGATCTTTTACTAGTACTAGATAATACAACCTGTCGCACTAGTCATGCAGCAAACTCGATGCAGAAAGCAGAGTCGGCCTATCTTGTAGTTGATTGTGGGGAGTGCTATTCCCCTGTTGAAAATAGCGGTGACTGGCGTGGTGCCATCCAATCAACTCCATCCGTATACTCACTAGCAGCAGACTACAGATGTTGTAGTTAACGTTTCAAATGTACTCCGTAGAGAGTCAAAGCAAAGGTCAGTTCCTGGAGGCTGGGGGTCTGACTCGGACGGTGCAATGGAGATGATACAGCCCTTTCCAGCCTCTCACAAAGTCATAAGCTCAGGTGATTAGTTATATTAACATTCATGTTCGGGCGGAGTATTTACTCGGTACGGAGACAGGAAGAAGTTTACTCGATGCGAAGTTGGTCATCGACATCAGTAATAGAAGCGTCAATAATCGAGTGTTGATGTATCATTGTATGTAGCTAAGGACGCACTACTCCGTAATAGGACTAGCATCCACGCTAAAGTCTGAAAATTTGGCAGCGAGGCCCAAAGGGGCTAGCGCGTGGAATAAACACAGAATTTTCAAGTCAGCTGCCCGCCTGCAGTCTAACTGCATTGGATATGATGCATGGTATATTTCACGTATGATCGATACGGGCTGTGTCGTAATAATAATGTATTTTATACATACATACTGCAAAATTGATGGAATTATACGTAGGTACGGAGTACTCCGTACCTACGTATAGCAGGATTCCAGAGGCTTAGCTATTTCGTCTGCATAGCCTGCCTGTGGAATTTTATGGATGCTTCTATTTCAGTTTCTACTCCATAAACCTACGAGCATACCATAACAGATATTTAACCCTAACCATGTATGTTTAGTAACCACGTCCCTTTTTGCTGCCAGCGCAGAACCGCCGGTCGGCCAACGTCATGACACAACATCAGAAACATTTATTGCCGCCGCACGAGTCACGCTGCAAAAAATGTGGACTTGCAGCCATTGGCCACATCCGTTACGGGCCCCGCTCCGTGGCTGAAATGACATAATATTATTGGGACGCCGATCCACACCGGCCTCGATCTGGTTGGCCCCTGAGCCGTTCGCCACTAGCCCTGCCACTAGCGTCCTGCAGGCCATGTTTTCATTGGGCACGATCGAGCGGACGTGGTCTCATCGCAGTGGGCCGCTCGTACAAGCGCAATACGACGCCTGCCCATCACTTTGGCGGCGGCCGCAGCCAATGACTCACTGTTGGGGTATCGGCCGAACGGTAAATTACAATATTCTTGCCCTTGCGTTTTGTCTGCCCCACCCGCAGGCACCAGCCGGGCCCGTGACTGGCTCGCTGGCTGCCCACGATGCTGGCTGCGTCCGACCTTGGGCTTTTTGTCTTCGGCTCGCTCTTACTCCCCCCGTCAGCCTTTATTATTGTGTCCCGCCATCGTCAACTCTCGCCCTCTTCCCATCATCCAATATCCATCATCCCACACACTCGCCCACACCACGTTATTTCTTTGTCGCAAACCGCTCTAATTTCCACCCGTTCGATCTTTCTCATCTCATTTCCTTCCTGTTCTTATATACCTTAAAGATCTTTATTGCAAAAATAGAATCCAACAACCGCTCTCTCTGTGTTCAACAACCAACCCCAACAAACGCTCAACACAATGGCATCAACCTACTTCTACGGACACCAGCAGCAACAGCAACATCATGTTGTCAATGCTCATTTGCAATCCAATAACCACCACGGTGGTCGCCGACGAGGTCCTCGCATGCCAGGCCAGAACGCTCAGAGACAGTCTCGCAGTGTGAAGACCATCCGGGAAATGGCGGAAGCTCCCACCGTTGCTGCTTTCCGTCTGCGCTTTGAGGCTGGCCGCTCTTTTGACTTGGATGACGATTTGGAGTTTTGCCCCAATCTCCTGACAGAAGACGATGTTCGTATTTCCTGTGGTCTTTTCAAACATTAGACCAGTTATCATCAATCATGGTGGTTTTTTCTGTTCTGATTCCTGGTTACTGACTGCCTGTGCAGCTGCACTCAATCCATTCGTCTGCCTCGGATCGCTCATCCCTGTCGAGCGGCTCTCCGGAGTCCTCGCCCATGCAACACCAAATCCAGCCCGCCCAGCAACAGGTGACGCCAAGCATTTCGCTCTCTCCCGGCCCATCCACCACTTCCTATGTCAACAATGTTGCGGCGGCCGCTATGAATAGTAATCTTAATGCCATGCATTTCCAGCAGCCAGCGGCTTCTCGTACAAGGAAAGTCATTCCTATTGTCAACCCGCAGACCGGCGTCACTCTCGCCAGCCCCCCTACTTCGATCAATCCCAGCTTGATGCAGAACCAGCGTCGGTGGTGAGCTCGTCGTTTCTCTGCGAAGCTCGACCAAGGTCCACATTCTCTTTTCATTCGGCATGCCTTGTGTGATTCTTTAATTTTTCTCTTCGCCGTCGCTGGCTCAAATCTGCATCATCTGAGAACGGGGGGTTTTAGGTTCTCGTTCATTCGATCTCGACGATCCTTGCACGACAACATTTTTTTTCCATTCTGACCATACTTTTCTTTTTCTATATAAAAAAGAATTATGTCAAAAACTGTATATATTTTCTTATTATTGACGATGACGACTAAAACATTCTTTCGGTTTTACCCTACGAAGGGTTTTGCAGATCGACATTGAGGAAAAAAAATCATTTTATTGTCAGCGACGGCGCATCTGTTTTGCATCTCGACTTGTGAAATTCGACAACGAGCGTTCTATGAATTTACGCAACGGGAAAAAATTATACCAAAATTTCGTTTTCGGCCTGGTGCACGACTTGCTGCCACAGTGTATAGAAAGCGCAGCATTTTTTTATTTACCTTTTTTCGTGTGTGTTTTTATCGAGATATCACAACGCATGCCTCGTGTTGAGGAGTTTTTGATCTTGGCGACTTTCGGATCTACGACCTGTTCACATTTTATACGACGCTTTTTCTTCGCTAATATGTCCTTATTTTTACATCATTTATCACTTGATATCACTGGGATGGATGTAACTGGGGTGGAATGGTTTCTTGCGTGATTGCTTATTTTCCATGGGATTAGACGGCGGAAACGATACATGTCTGCATTGGGCTGTGACTTGTTTGAACATTTTGACTTGTTTTTGTTGAAGCATTCTGTTGTCAGATATCTGGGCATCGGATGAGCCCTCGTTCGCTCTTGTTTTTTCTTTCATTTCATGTTTCTTTATTATTATTGTCTGCGGATATCCATGGGTATATGTATGGGGTGGTTGAAATGAATAGGCGGGAAAAAACAGTTGCTACTCTTTTTCATCCTTGCCTGGTCTGGAGTTTTCTATAGGGTCTTTCATTGAGCGCAAGGCCATGTCGAATATACGTTTGCTTCTGCCTTTTATCTGAGATTATAAACTGTTTATACATATACATAAATCTGCACGTATAAATTGATTGTCGTTGTCATTGCCAACCTCAGGCATCAATCCACTTTTTGTCGTCGTCGCCTTGACGTCATCGCCCATCTGCACTACTCCAATCAGGATGAACGCAATTGCTGGCCAAGAGTATAAATACTTTGAGAGTTCGATGATTCATGGAATTAAATATTATCGTGTTTATCTTCTAACGTTAATTCAAGTGATCATTTGAACGCAGTGGTCGATTGATCGATATATATTTCTCTGACGGCTACCCATTCCATACCTACCTCATAGTACTTTACTACTCAGATCACATTGGAAGAACCTAGGATCGCTACCTAGGTAAAGAAGAGAATTGAAAATGGCCTCTCTTCCACCCTATCTACGTCAAACCATCCGACCTCTCGCTACCTCTCTATCTCCTGCACTGATATCTTCATCGTCGTCATCGAGAGCGGCGTTTTCGACGACGTCCATCCAACAGGGCCTGAAAGAAAGTGACAAAGGTAACTTATCTTGCTCCCTTTCAGCGAAGAAATATAAATGCTAATTCTTATAATCGTATAGACCGCGAAAATCTAAGCGAAGAATACGACAGCCACAAGCATGAGAATCTAAAAGACGTCAAAGCCGGAAAGGCGTATTGGCGCGAACAACTTGCGAGCGAGAGCGAGGCAGGTGTCAAAGCGGATCGGGGAGAGGCGTCGATTACGGAGAATGATTTCAAGGGACTGAAAGATCAGGCTCTCAAGGGCTCGGGGAAGAAGTAAATGTATCTATTCCAAACTGTTCGGAGGAAGATGGGAGAAGGATACGGTCTTGAATTTGCAAGGGAAATTGATTGTATAGGATAATCGTTGATTCTCGAACGAAATTGATAGTGAATAATTATCGTCCAACGAAAGATAAAAGACTAGTTCGTCTTTTCAAAGTATACAAGTGCAGGAAAAGAGTGTGGTATCTTGTGATACGTTAAACAACATGACTCATGCCACCAGAACGCCTTACATGGATAGGGAATAGTAAACGATAGAAGATAGAATGCCAATGCAAAACGTGTCATTCGGACCAAGGAAAGAAAGAAAGAAAAGAAAGAACGTGGGGTGAGAATAGAAAGATCACTTCAGAATGACAATCAAAATCACAAGAACGATAATCAGGCCTATAATAGTCATCATGCTCCAATTATCACCAGCCTTCTTCCGAATCTTGTCTAACCTGCGACGAGCATTGTTCAACCGCCCCTGGTGCCGGTCAACATGCTCATCGACATCATCCAGAAGCGCGATCTGCCCTTCAAGCTCATCGCCAATCTGAATACTCAATTGATGCTGCCGCCCAATCGACTCGCCCAACTGGTCCAATTGCGCATCCTGGTCTTGTAGGATCTGCTCGTGGTGTACGTGGATCTGCTGGTTGCTCAGATTGCTCGTATCCAAGCGAGTGCGGTCATCGTCGTCGTGAGCTGGATCATCTCGGTATGGCCGGAGAAGCGCCGCTCGGTTCGAGTTGTATTCCTCATCATCGTCATCCGCCGCATCCGTGAACCGCACCGATTTCGAAACTGGGTGTTGAGGCACCGGCTGCTGGAGATTCGTCCCACGAGTCGCATGCGCGAAATCGGGTCCCAGCGACGGGTCATTCGGGACCTTTGTTGCATCACTAGGCCCCTCGTTGCTATCCTTGTCATAGAACTGGGATGCAAAGTCGTCGTACTGACTGCGTAGCATCGTCACTTGCTCCCGTGTATCCGCATCGAGAGTGTCGTCATTTTCTAATCTTTCAAGCCCATCGCGGAATGACTCTAATGACCGGGAAATATTGCCATCGTCTGTGTTGGGATCTAGGTTTAGTGATATAGCTCGTTGGCGCTCGAGGAGTGACAGCTTGATGTGGTCCGCAAGGAGGAGGAGTTGAGACGGGCTTGTCATGATGATGGTGCTGCTTCTGCTGCTTCTCTAATGCGTCTGGTGGGAGGGGATTTCGACGAATCGGTGAATTTAACGACGGTACTGAAAGTGACAGGCTATAATTTATAGGAAAAAAGATTCAAATGTGACGACGTACTGAAGCCGAACGATGATGTTGCTGAGGTCCGCACTTCCGGATTCATCGGTGGAGGTTAATGGGTTGCCTGAAAGGACGGGCCGCCGACGCCAGCCTAGATCCCGTGCCTTGCAGCGTGGTCGACTTGAGAACGGACAGTGGTCAAATTTCAAAATCCAAGTAAGGGACGAAACTGTAGGAGTACTTCGTGCTTGTGATCAGAAATTATATTCGTATATAATATGAACGCTGGAAGTTTGTTCTGTCTGCTGGTTATCATAGTGAGCGGATCGCCGCGGCATCTGGTATATGCCTCAGGCTCGCTCTACTGATACAATCTTGAATAGCCGGAACTGGACCTGCTAAGGATTATCTAGAGAGAGGAAAGAATATATTGTTATAGTAATATGCTTATAATTGCAAGGACTAAGAAGAGTCAAGCAATGAGGGATGAACCTGTAGTGTATGCTTGAGTCCTTGAAAAGGGGCATCGAGCTACACCTAGAACTTTTTGAGTCTACCCGGTTTGCACCACAATGGATCTTCAAGAACAACAAATCCTTTATGTACTCGCATTAGCCCGGCACATGACAATTCCATGCGACCAGCGCACAGCTAAGACGAAGCCATTCCGGGTTCTGGCTAAATACTGAACAGGCTATACCATTTGTGGCCTAGCGGCATGTCACGCCGTGCGGCGGCCGTACTGCCTCAACCATGAACGCTGCGACTTCGACGGCATTTGCACATGATCTTCTCTGGTTGACTCGTCAACTTCAAGCCCTTGGTATGCTTCACTGTCACCATACCAGTCGGAAAGGATTCAGCCGCGGGGACAGCAGAAACAACACATCTGCTGCAGATCACACAGCATCGTTTCAGCCACTGGATGATACTCCAATCGGAAGATTCCATTCGCCCTAGCTGGGTATCACGGAGCTCTTGTACCGACATTTCCTTCCCCTTTCAGGCTCTCAGCAACACCGAATGGCGATCAGTGCATATTCGGCTAGAGTCAGATTGGAAGGGTGAAAATATTATACTAGTATAAATTATTTCTGGACTCGCCTGGTCTGCATCATGGACATCGCCGAGCTCCTTCGTGCAATGGACTTGGATCGCGGGGTAGACGAGGTAGTTGACCTCAGAGCATTGGATTATGTCTTGCCATATGACGAGCATCTGATGTGCCCAATATGCCATTGCCCCTTTATAAGGCCTCTACGGCTGCAATGCGATCACGTCTTTTGCCAAAAATGCATAAACGACGCCATCATGTCCACCGGCTTGGGCCCGCAAGACTTTCGCTGTCCATCTTGCCGTGCTCGCGCCAGGGACATATCAGGAAAAATACCTCGATTATTGATCAATATGTGCGATGATGTCCGAGTGCGATGCCCTTACTCTGATGAAGGCTGCTCGGAAGTCATGGCTCGAGGGCACGTGCAATTGCACGTGGAAAAGTACTGCGATTACAAGTTGTTGCAATGCCCACTCTCAACTTGCACTGAGAAGACTCTCAAGAAGAAGTTAAACCCAGAGAGATGCATGCATACTACTGTGAAGTGCGAGGCCTGCGAAGAGGATGTGATGGAGCAAGATTTGCAGGTAAGCGCTCTCTTTCTGGTTTCCATACATGTTTACTAGTTACGGTGTGATCTAAGACAAATTATGTTGTAGGAGCATCAAGATTCACTCTGTCCGAGCTTACGGACTAATTGCCCTGATTGCGGTGCAATGGTTTTCCGCAGCGCACTAGAGCAGCACGTCGAGACTTGTCCCGAAGCTATTCATCTATGCCAGGCGTCGAAATATGGATGTCCTATCAAGCTTAAGCGATCAGAATTGACAATCCATGAGCGAAGCTGTCCACTGATAACCATGGGCCCCTACATAGAAGCACAGAACTCCCGTATTGACTCACTGGATATGACTATTCGGCAATTGCTTCAAAGAAACGAAATCCTCGAAGATGGAATTGCCAATATTCGCTCCACGCTGGTGGAGAGCGCTCGCTTTATGCCCGAAAGTCGCAATGACCAACAATCTTCCAGTGGAAACACAAATCAGGACCACGCACCATCCGAGCACAGGGAAACCGAAGATATTGATCGTTCGTCACAATTGTCATCTTCAACGGCATTGACATATCTTCTATCGTTGCACGAGTCTCTACGCGAAGAGGTGTCCCAACTGTCACAAGCAATTACCGATCTTGATTCCCGTGCCAGTATGGCGATTTTGAATGAAAGCATGCGCGTTAATGAGGACATGGCCCACACAAGCGCCGCAATTAATACGATACGAATGCAAATACATTGGCTTTTGAACCCTCGGTTGCAACAAGGACATCGACTTGGTTCTGCAGCAGCAGGAGGAGCAGGAGGAGACTCAAATTCGGGGCCAAGTACCCGGCCTGCGCCTACACCTGGCGCAAGCAATTTACCGGCGCGACGAAGACTGAGTGACAGCGGTCGCGAGGGAACTAAGCTGTAGGCGCAATATGCCTACTGGCCTAATTAGATTAATGGATTGATGTGGCGTCTTGGTACGGAAATACCCCTTACGTTGAAATTCGGCTGTACTATATAGTATTATTTCGAGATGGCCTATGTATAATATAATAATAAAAACGAGTATCAATATTAGTCCTGGGAAGAACCTCGATTCAAAATGAGGAAAGGACAGATGAAGCAACAGATCTACCAAGCAACGATAACTCTGGAATCCGAGTTTGATGGATGAATATAATCCTTTACCATCCGCAAGGACAACTCCGCCAGACGATTATCATCATCCACCGATATGATCTGCACATCCATTATTCGATGGTTTCCGCAAATCAGTTGGTTTGCCGTACCAACGTCACACGACAGAGCGTCAAGTCCCATGTCGCTACTGTAGCAGGCATTTTCTTCCCTTGCAATCACCTCGTCGGCGATTGTCCCAAGCAACGCGGTGTTACAGATTCCTTCTCTGCGGGGATAAGCGTCTAAAAGATAGGCAGCATGGCGTCTGACGTCCGGCTGACGACAATGCAAGGCCACAAAATAGAGAATTTCGGAAACTCCAGCTGCAAGAGTCATTGGCTGTGCGGAGAAGGAAGAGGCGCGTTTCGTCGCTAACGCGATGTCATTAGACCTGGGAGCCCGGCTGGCGTACAGTCTATTTGCATGCTCATCATCCTCGAGCATAGAAGCAGCGAGCCCAACGACAAGACTGAAGTCATATTCAATATCGTCCCATCCCAGCTCGGATCTGAGCGGATCATATTTCAAAAGTGCGTTTGTAAACGCAATACGAACTTGACAGCTGGTCACTGCCAGTACTGGAACAGAGACCCTGATATCTGCCAGAAAGTCTGACAGCTTGGCCTTCCACGAGTAGAAGCAGGATGAATAGAAGTATCTCTCTTCGACATCTGTTGAGGACCTACGGATCATCCTTAACACCGAATTACATAATGAATCGATTTTACCATACGCCTGCAGAAAGGACTGAAGAGGAACATCAAGTCCTTCAGTCAAGAAAGCCCGCTCAGCCTGCAATCCTGTGGCAGTATCATTGTCTCGAACCGGCGACTGAAGGCAGTGGGCCTGGGTATCCATCCTTGTCAGAAGGATAAACAAGGTCTCCCAGGATATAGGGCTGGCAGTAGATTGCAAATTGTTGCCCTGCGGTTTCCAGTTGCGCAATATCCGCACACCACTTTGTATGTGGCCTACAGCTTCCAAGTGCCGGCCTTGGAAGGCGCTCATACAACTGAATACTAAACATGTTGCTAGAATGATGGCCTTCTCTTCATCACCTCCTACTTGAATTGCCGATTTATATGTCTGATGGATTGATTGCAACAAGAAGCGAGACAGCGTATCATTGGTCGAAGCTGAAATTTCCAATGTACGCCGGGATATCAGGAGGCGATGCACGGCAGCCATGGCAGCTGACACATGAAAGAGTGCCGGATATGCATTGCAGGCTTTCAAGAAGTCCGTGTCCCAGAAGCCAAAATCAAAGAAAGGAGGCAGGTTTAAAACAATGGAAGACGCAAAGAAATGGAAGTGATCCCTTTCCTCGTCTGTCCCGGGGAGTTGATGCCCTAATTGTCGAGGAACGATGGCCGTTGTGGCCTCGCGACTCCGGAAAGACTTCTTCTGCTGTTGCTGCTCGTACCCGTCACATGTTCTTCCTGTTGACGTGCATCGTTTGCAAGCAGGTTTCTCTTCGTCACAGCGCACCCGTCAAACCCTGAATAGAGTTAGGAGACAAATCTACAAAGCTGCAGGGGTAAAGAGGTTGACGATACCTGCAGGTAATACATCCAGCTCGTGATCTGGGAGCCCACCTCTTCTTTCTGGGCGGCGTTTCGGGGTCTGAATCTTCTCCGCGCGTTCGATAAAGTATTTGGTTCAGCATCGAGCGAGGATTATGATTACACGAGACAGTACCGGTCTTTCTCTCGAGCGATGCTGTGTCGCTGTCGCATGAGCTGTATACTTAGTGGCGCATTTAACGAGTGGGGGTGCCGCTGCTAATTGGTGTGGTCGTCTATATGGTATCCACCGCCCCACAGCCAATGACATCGCCCATCCCTATGTGTCCAAATCGGGAAATAAATGTATGCTCATTTCTAGGTGGATAAGCTTCTGTCTGAACGATGAAAAAACGAATTTCAGCTGAATGAAGGCGTATTTAAACTATTCAAAGAATGTTAATTCTGCTGCGAAAATGTTTACTACCTCATTGTCTTTCGCTATCTGTGAGAAGCATAACCGCGATACTTGGTTTCAAACACAATGACTACAGCCAAACCTACCATATTGTTCGTTCACAGATCATGGCATAACCCCAATCACTTCCGTCGCGTTAGAGACCTCTTCGAAGCGCAAGGTTTCCCAACCTCATGCCCCTTGCACCCTAGTGTTGGACAGCTCCCCCTATTGGGCTAAAGGAAGATGCTCAATGTATTCGCGACGAAGTAAAGAGGCTTGTCGTGGATCAAGAGAGGGAAATTATTGTTATTGCCCATTCTTACGGCGGCATCGTTGCCACTGAGGCTCTGGATGCCGAGTTTGCCCTAAAGGCTCGGGAAAGCAAAGGGCTTCATGGTACCATTGTTCACCTCGTCTTCTTGTGTGCTTTCTTGCTACCCTTAGGCCATTTGTTGGCAACAGCCCTTGAAGGAGAAGAACTTCCTCCATTTATTCCTGTTGATGTAAGTTTCAATTATGCCCTGTGCAGTATAATATGCCAGGCAAAGTTCATCTTCTGATCGAGTTTACTAGGAACAAGGCATGTGTGTCCTGCTGGAACCCGAAAGGCGTTTTTATAACGACTTGACAAAAGAGGAGCAAGACCATTGGATATCAGAACTGAAACCGTGTCCAGCAATCGCTTAAATGACGCCCATCACTCATGCAGCCTATCTGTATCACCCAACCACGTACCTCTTGTGTGAAAACGACCAGGGCTTGCCTTTAGAAGTACAGAAAATGATGATCCGCCAAGCATGTCAAGAAGGAAATATCGTAATTGACACCGAGTCGTGCATTGCCGGACATTCGCCTTTTCTGAGCCAGCCTCGCGCTGTGCTTGAGTTGGTGGAGAGGATTTTGGCCAAGTCGGCTTCTTGTTCAGATTAGGGGTTGACCTAAATTATTCACTATATTCTCAGTAACCTTTCAGAGGCTGTTGTTATAGAAATTCATCAGGAAAACTATCTATTCGACATCGAAATGAATGATTGCCTCTCTTCTTTGAGTAAGCCCTAAACTAGTCTTAATTAGGAATAGTACGTGACGGAGCACGTGACCCGGTTTGCTGCCGCAAAAATTTCCCCGCCGCGGCATGCAAACTGGCACTAATCAAGCATTTCTGTGGCCTCCGTCATCGAGAGATCGACTGCAAATTCCATTCGACAACACATTCGCTTTTCAGCTTGGCAGCAAAGCCTCCTTAGCCTTATTGCTGTCCGCCATATCGATTCTGCTTTCCTGAGCGTTCCTCTGCCCTGAGCACAACTATAAAGCAGTAGAAGAAGAAGTATAGCCCAGGGAGAGGGCTGTCGCCAAGATGCCGCCAAAGAAGGGAGCAGACCAGCCGAAGAAGAAGAAGACGACTGTTGAGGATAAGGTAACTGCGCTTGTCTCGGTATATTTTCAGGTGAAGATTGAGGCTAACTTGTTTGTCTATATTTTAGACCTTTGGTATGAAAAATGTACGTCGAATTCTACACGCCGACTCCTACATAAATTTTGCTACGACCAGAATACCCGAGTACTGACATCTCAAAAGAAAAAAGGTTCAACTGCCAAAAAACAGATAGCCCAACTAGAAGCGCAAGCCAAATCCAGCAAGAATGCCGATGAAAGACGCAAGGAAGCCGAGAAGGCCCGTCGCGCCGCCGAAAAGGCGGCCAGTGAGCAAGCAAAGAAAGATACCCTGGAACTCTTCAAACCGGTGCAAATTCAGAAGGTTCCCTTTGGAGTCGACCCGAAGACCGTGGTGTGCCAGTTTTACAAGCAGGGTCATTGTGAAAAGGGCAAGAAGTGCAAGTTCAGCCACGATTTGAGTGTTGAACGTAAAGCGGCGAAGAGAGATCTGTACTCGGACGCGAGAGATGCAGATGCCGCTGCTGATACTAAAGATAAGGATACCATGGATCAGTGGGATGAGGCGAAGCTCCGAGATGTGGTGTTGAGCAAGCATGGCAACCCACGGACGACGACGGACAAGGTCTGCAAATATTTCATCGAAGCAGTGGAGAATCAGAAATATGGTTGGTTCTGGGCGTGTCCAAATGGCGGTAATAAGTGCATGTATCGCCATGCTTTGCCACCAGGGTATGTCTTGCTTTTCTCTGCATTCTTTCTGAACATTTGTGTTTACTAAAACCGATGCAGATTCGTCCTCAAAACAAAAGAACAGCGTGCTGCTGAAAAGGCCCTGATGGATAAATCACCACTCAAAACCCTTACTTTAGAGGACTGGCTAGAGTCCGAGCGACACAAACTCACCGGCACATTGACCCCAGTTACTCCGGAGACTTTCGCCGAATGGAAGAAGAAACGCCTTGATAAAAAGCAAGCCGAAGAAGAAGCTCGGAAGGCCAAAGAAGCAACGGGTCGTACGCTCTTCGAATCTGGCAACTGGCGTGCTTCTGCATCTGGTGACGAAGACTCCGAAGATGACGAAGAAGAACAAGATGGCGCATGGAACCTGGAAGCACTGCGCAGGGAGACTGAGCGTTTGCGCCAGCAACGAGAAGAAGAGCGCCTGGAGAAGTTGCATGGCGGCTCTGTTCCGGGCGAGATGACGCCTGCTGAAGGATTACAGGTTGACGGGGGTGGTTAAAGTGAACGCCTGACTGCTGTTGATTTGACAACTTAGCGTCAGTCCAGTTTACTTTATGTTGTTTTTCTGATTTATGAGCATCATGAGCCGGGCCAATAAATACATTTTCCGTACCCTTATAAAAACAGTTACGTTTTCCTACATTTCGAAAATACACCTGACACTTGTGTCTTTAAATACCTATTATCTGCGCAGATGATTTTGAGTTGCCTATATGTCGAGACTGAATAATGTGCTTAGAAGTTCAAGGCAAGTTTTTACATTTACTTAGATTAAGGGATTATGAATTGCTATTCCTTGCGAAGATTAAATAAAGACGAAAAATGTTACCACTTCTCAACATACGGTCTTAAATCCAACTCAAACGCAAATGTCGTGCGTGGCTGCGTATGCAGAAACCAGTATGAGTCGGCAATCTATTCATATCATCAGTTAGCCACCATCCACTCTATCTTGACGTAGTGTGATTCAGGAGATGAATTCTTACAGCTTCAGGGCTCAGTTTGGCATCTTCGACTTCAGTCTTCCAGAGCTTGGTGCGTGGGATATCAATGACTCCGTCAACAATGACGTGCGCCACATGGACTCCCTGGGGACCAAATTCTCGAGCCAGCGACTGCGACAAGGCGCGGAGACCGAATTTGGAGACTGCGAAGGACGAGAAATTGACTGATCCTCGTATACTTGCCGTGGCTCCTGTTTTGTCCTGTTATCATCTGACCCGAGATGTGTGTTAGGGCTAGGGCCGAGGAAGGTACACATACCTGTGAATATCAAACTAGGAGGGTGCTCATTCTTCTCTTCCACCCCTTTCAGCAATAAGGGTAATGTAGCCTGCGAGAACAAGAAAGCACCTTTCGTCTGCACATTAAAGCCAGACGAGAATTCTTCCTCTGTCAACTCCAAAAACGGCTTTCTGACAAACCCGCCGCCTGCGTTGAAAATTGCCGCTGCGAGTGGGGTGTCGGGGAATAGTTCTGTAGTTATCTTTTGGAACGCACTGCTCACAGATGCTGCGTCTGATATGTCGGTGCTGATGCCGATTGCTTGTCCACCGGAGCTGTTGATGTCGTTGACTACGCCGTTGTAATTCTCGGGGCTTCGCGCCAGGACGACGACGGGGTAGCTTTTGGCGAATCTGCGAGCTATCGAGGACCCCTGAAATATCGCAAAACATTCATCGTTAGTATGTTGTAGTCTTAGAAGATGGGTGTATTACAGTTCCAGGTCCCACGCCGGCTACTACGGCGAATGCCTTCTTTGCAGACATGATTTCTCTTCCTGTTATGTAGGAAACCTTGTTTCTGAAAATTTGATTGATTGATTGATCAGAATTAGTAAATCATTAGCATTGGGATGGTGACCATTTATTTATAAAACGAGAGACTTGGAATTGCTTAGAAATCAGGCAGCACGCGGGTAGAAGATTAGTGATCAGGATGTCAATTGCGAAGATACGGATGGATGATGAGATATTGATCGAGACTGGCTGTGGATGGCGTCATATGCATGATAGAAGTTGAGTTGCGGGGTTTCGAACAAGAATATGCTTCTTTTTGTCTGTTTAAAGTACATTCGTTTTCAGTAAAACAACCATAAACATCTAATCGGCTGTTCCTCATGAGCAGATATGCCGCAGAGCATACGTAGGTTGCAGTTATATGCTTGCTTTAATGAATAAGTCAGAGCTCTCCAAAAAATTATAGTTTATCAATGTATATAGATTGAACAAAAGCTCGATTCCCATTGGCTACAATTTGAAGACTCACCGCCTTGTCAATTCAGCGTAATGCCTAGTGGCAGTATTATTCTGCCCTATGCCACCGCCTTATTCACAGCTCTAAATATAGCATCAAGACATCAAGATAACCACAGACTCGAGTGCCAACACATTTTATCAGAAGAAGGCCCCTCGGTGGTATTTTCAGTTGTCACTAAGCTAGCGTATAGCTGTGTTTATTATTTATAGCAATCATGTCAGATACGAATGCAGCTAGTCGAACAAGTCGACGCCGTGTGGATCCAGCCCACGAGGCTGACAAGGCTGTGAGCGGTGCATTACTGCACAGCTCACCACACCTTTGATAAATCTCAAAATGTACCTACGAGTCTTTCTAGTACTCTTGCTCAGCCAAGGAACTTTACTGCTGCCAAGTATAGTATATCCGGGCTCACTTCTTTCCTTTGCTGCAACACCAGGCTCTCAGTTTCCTCCTGTGAAAGGCTGACCGCCGGCTTCTTTCAACAATCGAGGTTTTCGATGGTACACGCTACGTTGTTTCGTGAGACGAGACTTACACGTTGTGAGCGGCCATGCCCAACTCGGAAGACTATACTGTCAGCTGGATCTGCGCCCTGAGCACAGAAGCTGTTGCCGCACGAGCATTTCTAGACGAAGAACATCCTCCACCACTAGACTACCAACACTCGGAAGACAACAACAGTTATACGCTAGGCAGCATTGGAAAACACAATGTTGTTATTGCTATACTACCCAATGGGCAATACGGTATAAGCTCTGCAGCAGGCGTTGTCAAGGACATGGTACGCACTTTTCCGAAAGTAAGGATCTGTCTTATGGTTGGCATTGGTGGCGGAGCACCGAGCCAAAAGCACGATATCCGTTTGGGTGACATTGTGGTCAGCACTCCTGGCAATGGACACAGTGGCGTGCTTCAATATGACTTTGGAAAGACAATGCAAACCAAGCGCTTCCAAATCACAGGAGCCTTGAGTAACCCACCAACTTTCCTGCTCACCGCAGTGAATACCCTGAAGGCTCGGTATGAAAGTGATGGCCATGAATTTCAGGAGGCGATTGATCGTATCTTTCAGAGAAAGGCTCGACTGCGGCGGAATTACAGCCGGCCGGACCCTAGAAGCGACAAATTGTTTAGGTCTGAAATAATACACCCCCCGAACGACGATGAAGGTATTGTAATGACCTATGAAGACGATATTCAAACGTTGGTATCACGACCTCAGAGGACTACAGACGACGATGATCCAATGATTCACTACGGCTTGGTCGCTTCGGCAAACCAGGTAATGAAGGATGCCTTGGTTCGTGATCTATTATCTGCAGAATATGGCACCTTATGCTTCGAAATGGAAGCAGCTGGTCTCATGAACCACTTTCCAGGTCTAGTTATTCGTGGAATTTGTGATTACTCGGATTCGCATAAGAACAAAGAATGGCAAGGGTACGCAGCAATGACTGCGGCAGCATATGGCAAAGATCTCCTTGGCCAAATTCCACCCACAAAGGTGGAGGCCGAGCAGGCCATCCGTGATATACTTTTCTCTGGTGAGTCTATGCAAAATAATCTGAAAGAAGTGTTCATATTGACCAAGCTATAGTTGAGGAGGGCGTGAAAAAAGTTCAAGATACAACTCAAGAAATACACCATACTGTCCAAGAGCTAAACCAACACAAAGAGGATCAAGAACGTCAATTAATTGTTGATTGGCTGACACCTGAGGACTATGCTCCTCAACAGAGCGATCTTCTTGATAAATGGCAAGAAGGCGCCGGAGAATGGGTTTTGAAGTCAAGTGAATTCCAGCAATGGCTTGAACAAAGCAATCAAACTCTTTTCTGCCCAGGGATACCAGGAGCAGGCAAGACAATCATCACGTCTATTGTGACTCACCACCTCCATGAGAAATACAAAGATGATCCAACCGTCGGTGTTGCATACTTATATTGTAACTTCCGGCAACAGCAGAAGCAGAAGTCTACTGACCTAGCTCTGAGCCTGCTGAAACAATTCATCCAAGAGCAGCCTTCTATACCAGAAGGCGTAAAGAACCTTTACAACAATCATAATCTGAAGCGTACCCGCCCTTCACATGATGAAATTTTCAAAGCGCTGCAAACCATTACCGCGTCTTATTCAAGGGCTTTTGTCATTATCGATGCACTAGACGAATGTGAAGCCTCTTTCGAAAGTCGCACCGGATTCATTTCAGAGATATTCAAACTTCAGACTACGACTAAAGTCAACATTTTTGCTACGTCACGATTCATCCAGGAAATTCAAAAGGCATTTCATGGAAGCCTTACACTTGAGATACGTGCCAGTGATGCGGATATAGAGAGATATCTCAATAGAGAGCTACTTAATTCTCGATCGTTGATTTCAGAAGACGTTGCTCTACGAGAGGAGATTAAGAGCAAAATTGCCAAAGCAGCCGACGGGATGTAAGTACCGGGTGCCCTTCCCTTCATGATGATGACGACTTGCTTGTTAACATTATCTAGGTTTCTCCTTGCGGTGCTCCATCTCAAATCTCTAGCCTATCAAACAAGGCGTAAAGACATCAGGCTTGCTCTTCAGGAGCTAGAAATAGAATCCAAAATTCCAGATGACTCCAAGAAATCTAAGGTATTGAATAATGCCTATGAAAAAGCCATGGAACGTATTAAGATGCAACCAACAGAATTTCAAGACCTTGCCACGCTGGTCTTATCGTGGATTACCTTCGCTAGGAGACCTCTAAGCTCCTCGGAACTTCAACACGCCATGGCTATCGAGGAAGGCACCCGTGAATTCGACGAAGACAATATCCCAACAATGGAAGACATGGTTTCTGTATGTGCGGGTCTCGTCACTGTTGATACAGCAAGCGATGTTGTTCGCTTAGTCCATTATACAACACAGGAATTCTTCGAAAGGACTTCCAATTCTTGGTTACCCCATGCCCAGGAGTATATTGTTAGGAGCTGCCTCACCTATCTTTCCTTTGAAAGTTTTGGGGAGGGTCCCTGTCTTACATTGACCGATTTTAAGACACGAATGTCTAGATATCCGTTCTATAAATACTCCGCACAGTATTGGGGGCAGCATCCTGGAGCAGCTTGCGACGAAATGCAGGATTTGATCTTGAGTTTCCTCCTGAAAAACGCCCTAACACTGAGCTCTAGTCAGGCATTGATAGAGTTCCCGGAAGATCCTCGCAATGATACGATTTCCAGTAACCAAATGATCGGCATCCATCTCGCTGCTTATTTTGGATTAGAGAAAGCAATGGTTGCTTTGCTCGCGAATGGGTTTGATCCTGATTTGAAAACCAGTGACGGCCGAACACCTCTATCGTGGGCCTGTGAGAGAGGCTACGACATAATTGCAAGACTATTACTTGCAACAGACCGAGTTGATCTAGAATCTAGAGGCATGCTTTTTGGGCAGACTCCACTGTCTTTGGCTTCAAAATATGGCCACCAAGCTGTCGTGGACCTTCTTTTGCAGACTGGAAAAGTTGATGTGAACTCTAGGAGCAACTCGGGCCTGACGCCACTGTTGTGGGCTGTCATGAACCGGCACGAGAGTGTTATTTCATTGCTACTAGCAGCAGATGGTATCGATGTTAACAGCAAGGATACTGAATATGGTCGAACGCCACTTTCGTGGGCTGCAGGAATCGGCCATGAAGCGACAGTAAAGCTTTTGCTTGCGGAGGAATCCGTCGACCTAGATTCCGAAGATGCATCATACCACCGAACACCCTTGTCATGGGCTGCGGAGAATGGCCATGAGAGTGTGGTACAGCTGTTGCTCAGCACAAATACTGTCAGTTTAGATTGCCGAAGCCGTTCAGGTCTTATTCCCCTAGCATGGGCTTGTAGGACTGGACATCCTTCAATTGCTAAAATCCTCCTTGAGGCAAACAACAGCAGCATCGATTCCCAGGACAATAAAGGTTGGACGCCACTTTTATGGGCTGCAAAGCAGGGCCACGAGTCTGTTGTTGAAGTACTATCTCAATACAGTATCAATCCGAATGTTCGGAGAAACTCAGGCCGGACACTACTCTCACTGGCTGCCAATCTTGGCAATCGAGATGTTGTTGAAATTCTTCTGAAGCAGCCTGAAGTCGATCTTAATGCTAGAGATGATAACGGAGACACGGCGCTTGCACTTTCAGCGCATAAAGGCCACGAAGCAGTCGTCGAGTTATTGCTTCAGCGGAGTGACATTAACCCAGATCCTCAAAACAAAGACGACTGGACTCCACTAGAATTGGCCGCGGGTGAGGGACGTACGGCCGTGGTGCAGTTACTCCTTCAAAGGAGTGATGTCAATCCAGATAACAAGAACTCTGCGGGTTCCACCCCGCTTTCAATGGCTGCACGTAGTGGTCGAAAAGATGTGGTTGAATTGCTTCTTCAAGATGATCGAGTCGATCCAGACGTGCCAGAGAAAAATGGTCGGACGCCACTTTCCTGGGCTGCAGAGCAACAAAATTACGTGGTCGAGCTACTCCTTCAAAAAAGCAGTGTGAAGCCCGACAGGCCAGATAATGATGGCCGAACACCGCTTTCATGGGCTGCAGCTTGTGGTAACACAGCTGCAGTTGAACTATTATTGCAACACGCCAATGTTAACCCCAACCTGGCAGATAAACATGGTCGAACACCACTCTCATTGGCTTCAAGCCGTGGGCATAAATCTGTGGTTGAACTATTACAACATGGCCGTATCATCAGTGTCGTCCAAAACCCTCGAGAAGATAAGCCTTGGCGTGCATATCAAGACCAGGTTATTCACAACGAAAAGGAAAGGGTGCCCCCCCGGGTCACCCATCAAGCGCTTGACTTTTACTCGACGTGTTCAATTGAAAGCGCCCAGAAGGTTGTCGTCACTGAGGGGAACGCGGGATTTGTCTATATGTCTTCTCCTCCAATTGCAGATCAACATCCTACGGAAGAACATCCGGTGCGAAGGGTCAGCTTCACAATTACCAGCAAGGATCAAGGCTGGAGCGATTACCGTCACGAGCATGGAACCTATAACGGGTCCCACACTTGGTTCAGGGCTTCTGTACGCAATGAGAATGGTGAATTAATCGAAATGAGGAGGCAACTTTTCAGGAACATTCATGCCGGCCAGGAATTCAAGACCCACGTCATAACGTGGAATTTTGATTCTGAAGACGAAGACGAGAGGTCGTGGGTAAGAAGTTTGTGCAAAGGTCAGTACATTGATCTCTCTGTTTGGGCTGAATACCGCGGCTGGGTTAATTATGTCGCCTCTGCAAGGATGGAGATTGTCATAGCGAGGATTTCCTAGAGAGTAATTGATAAGATGCAGTAGAAGATGTTCCTATACATTAGATTTATGTTTACATCAATGTTCATATAATACACGACGACGTTCACCACGTCATCAATCTACCACCGCCCCCATCCTTTCTTGTTATCTTCACTACCACTTCCACCACCGTCCCTAGATGACTGTCTCTCAGCATCTAGCATTCTGTCAAATTCTCTCTGGGCAGCTTCTCTTTCTCGCAGCCCGTTCTGCTCTTCGCTAGCATAAGAAGAGAAGTCACCCCCTTCACTCGGGGATTGCGAATTTTGAGCAGCAGTAGGTCGTTGCTGTCCCCAATTAGATGGAGATGAGCGAGGATGCGACGCATTCTCGCGTCGAATGCGGTCCCATGCGTTCTCATGTGATGATGACCCTTGTGACGCTGTCGATCTTTGATATTCCGGTGCCGTTGGACTGGCATCATCGAAAAAGTCTTGTGATGAGGAAGTATCATCACTGTTGTTTGAAGGAATCTGTGGTTGCCATTGTCTTTTGGCGTAGACAGCATCTGACACTATACCAGTCTGAGCCTCGGCGCCTCGGCCATACGTGACCTCCGAAGGCTCTTCTGCGCTTGCCGTAGCATGGCGAGCAGTATCCCGCTCTTCACGCCGTTGGCGAGTCTTTTCTCTGTGACTTTCAAGCCTTTGCATGCGCGCCTCGGCATACCTCCTAATAGCCTCGCGGAATTCTGTGAGGCGAGGATCCGTAGACAGAGCCATAGTAAACCGATACGACGCCAAAGCGGCAAAATTCCCCATCGTAAAGATCACCCATATCCCATATCTGAGACCACTTTGAAAAAGGGCCTGTCGACGATCAGCAGCGGGAGCTTGTCGCCAGGCGGTTTGCACACCTTCGACTAACGCGGTTGTCGTGGGTACCTTGAGCTGTTTTCGTAGAGTGTAATATGCATGTATTGAACCGGCGGTGAGACCGAGGGGCAGACCGACTCGTCTTGTGTTTACTTCGCGGCTTGTGTGTTCGACCATTGCATCGAGCTCGGTTTGTGTTGGATCACGTCTGAGAAGTCCCCGAACCATCTCCAGTTGCGACGATATACGGTACATAACCGTCCGTTCCCAATTCCATGGTCCTGCAAATCCGACGTATAATAAGAGTGGGTTGGGTCGTTGTAGGTGTTCGCGGTTTATCTTCAGGGGGAACATGGAGGCATATCGTGATTCGAGATCTGGGCTGTCCCAGGTGTCTGTGTCCTTGGACGGTTCGAGCGAACCCCCGTTAAGCACCATTTTGAAACGGAATCAATCGGATTTTTTCCTGCTTGGTGTTACCAAGCAACAGTTGTTTCGAAATAGCACTGGCTGGTTATAAGACTGTTGCAAGAAGAGAAAGCTCCATAGAGGGGAGAGCGAAGCTGCATTAGCCACGCCGGAGCTGCCCTCCGCAGAAAAAGAAACGTGACGTCGTCGGCTTAGTCATCAACGTATCAACCGACGACTGATTTCTAAACAATTACGAGCAGTGTTCAAGTTTAGTTATTTCTATAGATTCGATTGCATGTGAAAAAAGGGAGCTCTACTTCAAGAGGCATGTTAATTCTTTGCTTTGAATAAATGTGGCTAGCTACTGCCGCTGTGTTTGAAAACTAACTTAGTACTAATTGAAAACAAGCTGCAAGGACAAACGCAAGAATTAAACAATTCAAATAAATTGTAAAAATGTGTGTATAAATCTGGCCATTTAAAGGCTCATTTCATCTTTGCAATCGCCCTCGCGGGCTACACTGTAAGGTTTCTCTCGAAGAGCGAGGAGATTCAGAAGGGACATAAGTAACTAAGGGACGAGTGTGGGATATATAAAAAAAGCTATCAAAGTCGATTTTTTTTCTCACTGATGGAAAACAACACAAGAAAAACAAATAAATGGGATATGCACAGGTGTATCATATCAGCAGAAGAGGAGGGGGAGTGGAAAAGATTCATGCACATTTGGGGAATAAGCTGGGGATATAATCGTACAGCATGTATAACAGCTGAGATATCTGACTGAATAATGAGATTCGTAACGTCGTGTGCGTGCAATTGAATTAGTTTGATGTATATAAAAAAAGCACAAAACAAACAATTTTCAGGGTTCAAGGGATAAACAAGGATATTGTCAACTATAAATAGTAGAGAAAGAGGACCTTCCGATAGATTAGAAGTCCCTCGGCATTTGAACACTCTCGTATGGAGAGACTGTATTCTTGTCTTCTGTCGGTGGGGATTGCATACCAGGACCGCGACTGGTGCTGCGCATTCGACCTGTGAGGTTTTTGAATTTGCTCGCAAAGGTTTCATTGATGCTACGACCACGCCGATGATCAACTGACATTCTACGCAGGGACTGCGTGTCAGCATCAGTTGTTACTGGCCGTGCAAGTTCCCGGCCCGCCCGAGCATTGTCCATGGTGTGATGATTGGACATGAATTCCCTTGACCTGGGTCCGGCACCGGGAATAGGAGGCGGCGGTGGAGGCGTTGACAGATGCTGTAGCTCCGGGAGTATTGGCGGATTAACTTTCGTGTTTTCCACCACCAGAATGTCATTTTCAACGTTGACAGACATCGCGGGTGGTGAGCCATAGGATGGCATACCAAGCTCCCGAGAGTTCTCACGTCGGTGGCCTAGGTGTCCTCGAGTCCTGCTAGTTGATCTGCTCCGTGGGATGTTGGGGATGAATCTTGGATGATGTGGAAGATCGGCGGGAACCGGAGCTTGATGGTACTCGACTACTGGAACCGACATGGACCGGCTAATTCTCGCTGCTTCTGCCTGGTATACCGTACTTGGAAGCGTTAGAGGCACTTCTGGCATGGCTGGCGCTTCATCGTCAATGTATCCATCACCATATCTAGGACGTCGCATTGCCTTAGGAGTAGCTGGTAAACCAACCGTACCGGAACGGCCGCGGGAGGATGAACTAGAGTCAGATCCATTTTGGAAGTCCGGTGATCGCTGGTTGGCATTGCTTTTAGATCGGAAGCGTCTGTCGAATGACCCACCCGACGAAGGCGGGCTTTCAGGCAGATTACCCCCAGCAGCAGAGACCATTGCAGCAGTCTGAAAATCACCAGGCAGAGGAATCTTGGGAGCAGAGGGACGACGGGCCAAAGATAGCCGACGGGCCTCAAGCTCGGCAGCTGCCAACTCTCTCTTAGCTCGCTCATGAGCACTCAAAACAATAGAAGACTCGTTCGGATATTCAGACTTCGAAGAGTCTTCAATAATTTCAGCGGTTGGAATAGAATGGGAGCTAATCTCTGGCGCAACATGTTCACGGGGCTTGCGACTGCTTGATCTAGCTCTTGCACGTCGCTTGTCAGGCGAAGGATCACGCCTGACACTGCTATGACCTCGATCAGGGCGACGACTAGAGCTTCGTTGTCGAGACCGGTGCAATCTTTCACGGTCACTAGTGACAAAGCGCAGGCTATCTTCAAACCCTCTCGTCTCTTCAGTAGCAGGGGACATTGGCAAGGGTGAGGTTGGGGATTGGATGCCGGACTTGCTCCTGTCGTTACTGCGCCCTCGGCTCTGGCGACGGCTGCTGTTTCGACTTGCTTTTTGCTTCCTATCGATGCCTCTAGATGTTGACCGATGACGACGATCATGTGTTGATGAGTCGCGAACACGTGAGCTACCTTTATGGTGGCTTCTACTACGGTGTTTCGAAGTATCGGTACCGAGACTCTCAACACTCGCGTTATACTTTGCGAACTCTTCGGGGGACATTGGAACTGGAGAAGACGGTGAACGCTTTGCCGGTGCAATGTAGCGATTGGTTGGTCGTCCACGAGAGTCCACAGAACCATTTCTGGAACTCTTTTTGTGTTCGCTACCACTCGCTTCTCCGTGATGCCGAGTCTTTGTATGAGGGCGACGAATATGCTTGGCGTAGTAATTAGCCTCTTCCAGGCTACTGATATATTGATCAATGCTACGACCGCTAACACTGGGGCTTTTAGCAGAACGAAAGCTTTGAAAAACCGAAGAAGGAGTTCCACCACCAGTACCATCAGTGTATGGACCAGCTTCAGATTCAGATGTTTCAACTGGCGGCCATTGAATATGAAGTCCCTCTGGTTTGCGATCCCGCGAACCGTTCCTCACCAAATTTTGTTCCTTCAAGGTTTCGAAAACACCCGCGGCAGGGGAAGGAAGGCCTTTGATGCCCTCGAATTTGTTTGATACTGTCTGCACGGCCGTCTGCGGACTGGGGCCGTGGCTGTCTTTTCCTGGCTCATAACGTGCGGAGCTTAATAATAGCACAGGTGGATCACCGCCTTTGCTGCCATGATCAAAATTATCAATTCTGGATACTTTTTGTTTGCCTTTCTCGGAACTTGAATCGACCGGAGTAGGGAGGGATCTTGGAGGAAAGTTGGGCGGCTGCACATCTACTGGGGTTTCACCTATCGAGGGTAATCTTTGTCGGTGAGCATGACTAGGTGTTCCAGCTCTAGCAGACATTGGGTTGTTCAAGTTTCGCATGTTGTTGAGTCGATATGATCCAAGACCACCGGGGGACAAAGCAGACTCTCCAACAGCTGATTCGGCAATGGGTGTAATGCCCGGAGCGTTGGTAGGGGTACGATCATCTGACTTAAGACCGGGAAATTTGAACGCTTCCTTCTGGGGGCCAAACGAGGTTATGAGTTTAAGAGACGAGTTCTTGACAGTCATTCGGTTGGCTGCGTCAGGTTTCAGAAGATCCGCTGATTTTGGCCGTGGCTCGGAAACAGGCGGTGAAGAGACACGATATGGTGCAGTAGGAGACATCCATGGCTCTGATGGTTCAGCTCCTGTACACATGAAACACCGAATTGCCAGCTGCTGTTGAGAGTTTGACACCACATGCTCACCCCATCGACGCACAAGATATGACTGTCGCTGCCAGTCAGTAGGTAGCAGAAGGCAGGTCATGAGAATAGCCTCCATGAAATAATTTCGAGACACGTAAACTTCAATCGCATCATTGCGGTCCCCTAGAGCAAGGAGAATAGTTGCAGAAGCATGGACATCGCCAGTTTCTAACAATCGTTGGACAAAACTTTGACCGACTTGATTCGCCTGCTCTTCGCCGCCCATCTGACTAAGAGCCAGAAACATCCATGCAGAGGAACTGACTGGGCCTGAACTGAGCATAGCCATCATCTGCATCGGGTCTTGCTCGCCTAACCAACGTGACAGAAATATGGCAGTCTGGCTAGTGGGGGGATGTTGGTTCACTAGTTCATGACGTTAAGCAAGGGCTGTGAATGAGCATTAATGAAGGTGAAAATAACTTACACTCGTTCCGAATAAGATCCTCGATATCCCCATCCCATTTAAAGACAACCTGAAGCATTTGTCGTCGCAGGGCATCAGGCGTCAGGCGATTCTCGTCGAGTGGTGCCATTTGTTGCATATAGGTTACTTCATTAACTCGTTCCCTTGTAAAGGGAAAGAGGTCTTCCAATGGCTTGTCAACAGGACTTTGTGTCACCTCGTTTCTCAGTCGAGATCCACCACGAGAACGAACAGAGGACACGGATGTAGAGGAACCATACGCAATCGATGTCCCCGTTTGTGAAGGTAACCGACCACCAAGAGGCGAGGTCATGGAGAAAGTTGTGCCACTATAGGTTGACTTGTTCAGAGGCGAGAAAGGGCGGACCCGACCAGACGACGCGTGTGAGCTGATTGAATTGGTGCGGCTGCGAGCTGACATAGGGCTGGTCGTATTTGCCCGTTGCTGGGTTGCGATTTCATGAACCGATACTTCAGGACCCCTAAAACTCTGGACACTCCGAGCTCCGCTTCCCCTTGAGAAATAACTGGGAGACATTGGCCTCCCTTTGGGTTCTTCGACAATTGCTACCTGGTCCATCGGAAGATGCCTGACATTCTTAACCATGGCGGGGTTATCCAAATCATACTGTTGGATGGTATTGTTGGGGCCAATGGTAAATAAAGTCGCCGTGGGACCGTAATTGGCCATACCAAGCACGTCTTCGATCGTCGGAATAGTTACATATGTCACATGTTTTGTCCTCACGTCCCAGACCCATGTTTCTCTATGGAAAGAGAAGTCAGTAGACTGTTATGTTCAATATATACAACTATGAGCAAACTGACCTGTCAGAGTATTGTACAATTCTCCCATTCTTGGACCAGGAAATCCACTTCGGCCCCGTGGAGTATGGTTCGGTACGTTTCAATGCACGGATGACACGAGGAGATTCGTTCGAAGGTGCCTTTGCTACGCTCCAAACTCGAAGATCGCCATCCATAGTTTGGGTTGCAAGCATGTCGGACTTCTGTTTTGAGGAAGATGTATGCCAAGCGAGACACGCAATGGGGGATGGACCTCTGCTCGTGGATAAAGTGTGGAGGATCGTGAAGGTGGGGTGTAAGGTTGCTATCAAGATCGAGCCATTTTGATAGCTTGGGTATTATTTAGCACAGGAATGGGACATTATCAAAAGCGGATAAAATCTACTTACCCAATTGCATAGCTTCGACAGTCCGCAGCCGGCGCCAAAGAGGTTATAGGATCGAAGATGGTGCGAGCAGATAAGTGTTCTGAAGTTGCTGGTTCAAACATAATTACCTCGCCCTTGCCATTTCCTAGATGTTGTCAGTACTAAAGGTGATATTGAGTAGGTTTCGTTGAAATATTACCAAACGCCACATGTCCATTTCGCATCCATGCTGCCACTCGAAGAGGTTCATACGAAGCGAAGCGCGATATCTCACTCCCGGTAAAGAGATCCCAGACGATTGCTGTTTGGGCGAAGTCATAACTAACCACCAGTCGACCGGCACCCCGTTCACTAACATTGTCAACACAAATGAATGCTATCCTATCTGAATGAAGTGTAAACCGGCGCTCAACCGCCAAGGTGTCATGGTGCAGGCATAGAATGATAGAGCCTTGAGAAAATAGGAACAAAGATGCGGTCGATGCACAGGGCTGGAATTCAGAATCCCAAGTCGAGTCCAAGGTCGGGATGGGAGGTGTTGGCTGCGCAGTGGATGGCACCGATCGATGCCACGACAAGTCGTCCATCTTCAGTCACGCACAAATAAAGCTATTTATTCATCAGTGTGATGACATTATGGAAAGCCAAGGCAGGCACTCTCTAGCAAGGCAAGGGTAAATAGAAAGAGGTAACAAGGAAGAAGGAATATGGAGTGTGTTGGAAGAGGGTAACACATTCAAGAATGAAGTAAATCGGTTATGCAGCAACAAAGAATTTTGTTTTGCCCTTTCTAGTTTGAAAAATGGTGGATTACTCACCGTCAAGGTCTGGAGTGATTCACACAGGTGATTGTCCGGTCAACCTGCCAGGCCTCCGATATCTGAACGACCGGGCTTGACAGAAGTTCCGCAACCACAGCATGCAGGAAAGCTTGTTTCAAGCAATGAGATGAGTAGGTTCTTTTTTTTTATTCCCCTCAAGTTGCCGACAACAAAGAAGGGCGACTGCAAATAGGCGCCGACAAGGGTGGTTTGCTTCTTTTTTCCTTCCCAAAAGAGGGTGTAGGAGTAAGTACAGAAGACAAAAGGATAAACGCAGCTTACATAGTGTGGGAACTTGGAAGAGACCCTGCTACTGAGGGGCAGGGGGCAGGAGATGCAGGGCTATGAGATGCAGGCACCGGGGAAAGGACCAACGGCATTAATGTTAGCGTTGCAATAGAAAAAGTGTTTGAAGTGAAGGCCGATCCGATTATAGGGTGACGGGACCAGCCATCGAGCATCACGGCGGAAGTGAATATCACTGGCATTGGGATTTTCTGCCAACCACAGCTTGACGTCGCGGGGTTGTCAGAGAGACTTGCATTGACTGGACGACTAAGGGCTCGTGTAGAGTTGGGCCAATTTACGGCCAGCGCCAACGAGCGTGCGCAGTCGAAGATCCGCCCGCCATGAGCATCACCGCCGACTCGCCTCGTCGCGGGTGGAGACTCTTCGGCTAAGCTTAACGGTTGGAGGATGTGATTCTGCACAGATAGTGTATCGCTTTGAATTCAATACGGCGCGCCGTCGAGAATGACTAATACGGGCGTACACGAATCAGCGTCCATTAGCTCTGCATCGGATCGCAACCGAAATTGCCCTCCATGCAGTGCGCGCATGCACCTCGTCCCTTTTGAGTAACGGACGGGTTGATTCTGTGCTAGAGCTGTGAGAATAAGCGATGGCGATGATGCCCCAAGAGCCGACGCCCAGCTGTGACATAGAATACGATGCGTGCATTCGCTCTGGCTCTGCTGCTCTCTCCTCCGGTCTCATCTGATGTCCTCGGTGCTCGCACTCACTCACCGCCAGGGATTGGGGTGCACCCAGCAGCCACGGCGCTTGGTTGGACCGCTGGAGTGAGAACTAAGGATGGAATAGGCAAGACAGCTGCGAGCTCCATGGGGGCCCTTGCTCCAAAAGATGAAAGAAGCCGGCAGACTAGGGAGGTGATTGATGATTGTCGATCTGGACGGAAGTGGGTAGTCTGGCGGCTGGTTGGCTGAGGGAGGGAGGATTGGGTGATGGACTGCTGGTGATGCATTGGACGCCGGAGGGAGGAGCGATGGAGGCGGCATTCCCAGGAAGGAACAGCGCCAGAGTGGGAAGGCGCGACGTCGATTGGCATAGGGCAAGAGCGCTCACGGCAGGCAGGCAGGGGGCGGCGCTGATTGGCCGATGCGGCTTCTTCACACTGCAGCCCTCATCACGCGGCATGGACCAATGGCAGGGCTGAAGAAGCGTGCCGGCTGCAAAGCACCCCGGGCGCCGTCACCAGCCCCACCGCGCTAAAACAAGGCCCGGCGCGTACGGAAAGTTAATCCTCCATTCTTGTTTTTACTGCGGACTACTACGGTCTATGGCAGGTGTATGGCTATGGCTGGCTACGATCATTGATATTCCTGTGGCTGTGCCTAGGGCAGGGAGGTGCTCGACAATGATCTTCTGGAAAAATATAGAGCCCTCAAACCCTAGCCACTCACGTTCCTTTTCTACGATACTCTGAGTACGTAGCTCTTAGGGATTCAACTTAAACGGGAAGGATCCATCCTTTTCTCAAGACAAAAACCTCGTCAAGTGACGGAAATAAAATTTAAAAGGTGTGCCCAATCAGTGACTGCGCTGGTGTGATCGGGTTTAGAGTCTGCTAATTAGTGTTTGGTCCCGTCAACGGTTCCTTCCTTCGTATATGATTGCCATGCCCAGTGTGACAATGATGGGGGAAACAGAGGGCTATAGCGTCGCTTAGTCTGCCTTCGAACCAAGGAACATCGATGTCACTAGCGAGGTCTATCTTTGGCTGTTGTACAAGGTGATTGATTCAGCAACAAAGAAACAGGCAACTGCGTGCAGGTGACTAACCGGTCACTAAGTAACTAGCTACGGACGGACTGCCGTATATTCGCATACAAATGCTGTTCCGTATGTACGTAGGTACATGTCGATTATTTCAAACTGGACTGGGAGACGGTCGAGGGCGGTGTGAGGGAGGGTTACACGGTGTGATGTTTAATTTATTGGGTTTAGATTGTCTATGCAATCAACCTTGGAGTGCATGGAAGCATGGAAATCGTTTTTCCATTTTCGGAAGGCCTCCGCCATTTCCTTTTTCGAGCGGGTACAGCACCTGGCATTTCGATAGATATAAATAAACATTAAACGCCGTATTTATGTATACAGAAGTTTTTAAGCGACAGAAAAAAGAACTTTGCTGCTATAATTGGAAACCGGCCCAAGGTTCTTTACCAAGACCACATTGCAATAGCTGAGGGTCACATTGCATGCCTATACCGGATGCATTATAAGCCAGGCGGGGAATTCAAGGATAATCGGGACAATGCCGTATTGAGGTATCGGCGGGAAAGCACGTAACTATGTATCCGTACTACATTGCCATGCATGGTGAGTCTGGCTGTGTATTTATGTAGGATGTCGCTAGTATTAACTACTAGTTATGTATGTACATATTGTTCGGAGGTACTATACAGGTGGAGATCGCGTTCGCTGAAGAATTCTCCACTTAGTCAATCATTGCGGTCCTTCCCGCTGTGACCGGTGCCCCGTCTGGTAGAGAAAGCGCTTTGTAGATTGATACCGTAGCTTATTCATTGCAGAAGGATCATAAACACGTGATGGTATCTATATGTTGGGGAACCATTACCTAGGTAAAATTTTCCAAATGATACTCCCCAAATATACAACATGAGTTCCATTGGCATGTACTAAATATCGAGCTAAGCATGAAGTGCCCTGTAACCAGCCAATCAATTAATCCCGCCAGAGAACCTCATTTTGACGGTGACCTTGACACTCTAATATCCTATCTAAGCTTTTAAACACCCTTGTGGAAGTGCTCCTTTCTGCCACTTTGTGATAGCGAGTCATTTAGCTACCTAAAGGAATAAACTGTTGGTGACAGTCTGACAGTCACACTAGGACTGTGCTCTACATACCTAGCCGAGCGCGAAAATCTTTGACGTTTAACTTGCTTTAGTGACTTTTAGTATATTGTTAGTATACTATCCCGATTGAGCAATACCTTGTGGCAACTTGCACTAGATGCGTGTAAATCGAGATGGCTGGCGAGTCACTACTACCGCTATCTACTAGTGATGTGATTCCCCCGCACGACACATGCGAGGTGTTGTCATTGGCACTTTTTTATTGTTTTTGCTTTTTTTCATTTTCTTTATTTCATTTAATTTTCTTTGTCTCCAAGCTCGTTTCTTTTTTTAGTATAGTTTCTCGCTAGCTAGGTGATGCGTATTTTTTCTCTCTCGTGTCTATGTACATGCGCAAGACCCAATGGCTGTAGACGAGGCTGGGCAATATTTCAAGACAGAGAGTCAAAACGCCTGTACTCACACTTGAGGCATTGAATAAAAAGTCCGCATCTATGAGCAATATCTCTTATCAAGTAACTGAATGGCCGACTAGTGGTGCGGCGGAAAAATTCATTAATAGTTACCCAGGCACTGACTGGGATTAGGGCTAGACCCCTGCCTGCATATATCCATGGATACATATATAGCATATACTATGCATACCGCCAAATCAAAATGCTGCATGAATTGACAACAACTACATGCAGATGCTAAGCCAGCCATGTAAAAGCAGAAAGTGTCTATTTATAAAGCCAGCGAATCAACCCTTGAAGTCTCGGCTTAGTCGACATGCAGTGTCTTGACAGACTGTTTTTAAATAAGTCGTGCAAATTTTATTGTTGCCAATGAAATTGAATGACAGTTCAAGTGTACTACGCAGAGTCTTTTAGATAATCCATGTCGGAAGTTGGAACGTGTTAGAAACGGAATTGAATTTGACCAGGTATAGTATAGCCAATGCCAATGTCAGTCTATGCATTAAACAGATGATATACGATGGAGTACATGATAAGGAAAACCAGCAGCAATATCCATCAATCAGATAATCGCCACATATCTAAGGTAATCAATGCAAATGCCTCAATCTCTAGCGTTCTGATCTATCACACGTTGAAATAAAAAGCAATTTGGTCTTGAGGCATATATGACCATTTACTACGGAGTATTTGATATCAGCTCAACTGCCGTTATTGCCTGCATATCGTATATGTACGTGAATTTTGTACATTCAGAGGCACCTGCTAGAGAACGTGGGTCGACCGCAATGAATTTAAGGTCGAGATCGATAACGACTGACGGTGAACATCTCAACGAGTATCCATCAAACTTTTCCTCTCTTCTTTTATTCTTCGTGACATCTAATTTTGGCCGGAAAATAAATAAAACTATGCAATATAACCACGTGGAAGAGGTTTGGTTTTGAGAGGATAGATAGGTGCTGTTTCACCAGAACGTCTTGAAAGTGCCCTGGAGTGATAGACAGACACGTACCCCTCTCATACGTCGTACAGAAATTATATTAGATTTGTCGTTTTTATTCCAGATAAGTAATATAATACGATGATCAATGTGAAATCATATCCGTTGTGGTACGAAGTACAACAGCATGCCCTAATGACAGGGCCGAACAGGTTCTAGCCAACTAATGAGACTGATTTACTACCTAATGTCGTTCCTACACATTGATGAGTATGTAGCCAAATCTTTGAGGTTTTCAATTAAGGAATCATGGATGATAAAATTCAGGGCGTCAACTAGTTAGGGCAAGCCCTATCTCCATTCCGGGGTTAAGGTTATGTGTGACATCACAGCCCAGTCGCGTCGCGTCAGACATCATCGAACAGCGAACAAACATCATTGCACGTTGCCGGTACGTTGTACATAATAGCTATAAAATTCAATCATGTCAAAAAGAACTCTCGATGCATTTTTCAAATCCTCAACATCATCGCCTAGCTCGTCTGTCAAAAAGTTGAAAGAAAATATAACATCAGATCCGCCACCGACAACAACAACAAAAACGAACGAAGACATTGATGATGACGATAATGGAAGGGCTCTCGATGCCAATAAAGAGGAGCATCCATCGTACCCCTTCCCAATTGCACAGCTCCCTTCACACGTCTCTGTTGGCTTGGAGTTCGCAACGCCTGATCGACAACCCAGAGCTATCACCAACCAACCACATCTCGACCTTCTCTACTACGAGCCGTACATTCCTCAACCCACCGCAAAACAATATTTTCAGTTCCTTCGGCGAGAACTGCCGTTTTATCGTGTGAAATATACAATAAAGCGAGGCCCTACGGAAACCCTTATCAATACACCGCGGTTTACAACCGTATTCGGCGTGGATATCACATCCTATTTCTCTGCGGCAGAAAAGAATGATGATAATAACAATAGGAAGCTATTAGATAGCAAAACACATCGGCCTATCGCCAAGGACAAATATAAATGCACACCGCGCCCCATACCGGCTTGCTTGGATTTGCTTCGTAAACAAGTTGAAGCGGCCCTGAACGATGGAACAACCTATAACTTTATGCTAATCAACTACTACGCGTCCGGCGACGATAGCATATCCTACCACTCTGACGACGAGCGGTTTCTCGGGACAAACCCGAATATTGCGAGTCTGACATTGGGTGCCAAAAGGGATTTCCTGATGAAACATAAGAGTGCTGCCGGAGAGGTCGCGGATAAGCCACTCAAATTGCCACTTGGCTCTGGTGATCTGATCGTTATGAGAGGAGAAACCCAATCGAATTGGTTGCATTCTATACCGAAACGGAAGGGGGGAGAAGCAGGTAGTGGGCGAATCAACATCACCCTTAGAAAGGCTGTTGTGCCTGGAGGGACGGAGAATTACTACAGGTATAATGTTGGCGATGGGGACATGTATCGATGGGATTATGCCAGAAAGGAGATGCGTTTAGCTGATTAAAAGAGCTCTGTGGTATTAACCTATGCTCATGGGTTTATGTCCAATTTTAGCCTGGAATGCAAATCGCTGCCAGATGATCATCCAACGGATTAGCTAGATTATAAAGCCGATATAAGGTTGCCTAATTTGTGAAATTTTGGTTACTTTTAACCAGCCTTAAAAAATATGGAGCTTGAATTAGCTGCCATGTCTGCCCCCGTAGCTCTATTCAAGGAGAAACTTCTACACAGATAGAACTTTTACTAGGCTTTTATTCTGCTCCAGCGATCCCAGTCCCAAGAGCAGGGCCTACGTGAATTCCTGTTTCTTAACCATATGCAACCGAGAAACTACCTAGGTATATATATCCATATCTTCATTGATCAAGCGAGAATAGCCCACTCATCCACATTTGATGCTAGCAAGCGCATTATAGGATACCAGAGGTCTACAGTGCCAATATAGGAAATACCTAGGTACTATCGTTACTTTTTGCCTTCATCAAAGTATCGCTTCATCTAGCAGATACATAATATATCGATCTTGCAACATCGTAGACTGTATCCGTGGAAGAAACAATCATCGTCGCTAGATTCACCACACGAAGCATTTACTCGAGCTTAATCATACTGACTACACCATTCTAGTGAAACCTTTGTTTATGCAAAGATGGATATCGCTTTGGCGAAGTCTTGATCAGTTATGGGTTGGATTATACATATGTGGAGAATCATATTTAGCAAGAGTTCCAAGGTTGTCTCTCGATCTGTCAGATTGAAGCACGAATAATTCATATCTTTTTAAATGGTGATCAACACATTGGTTATTTTATCTATTTGATTATAGAACAGTCCAGACATTTTATAGAGTATTATATTGATTGGCCAGTTGCAAGAATTTCAATATCAGTCCAGCCTAGCCACAATGTGAATATATTCGTGAGCACCCCGCAACAGCCGCAATGATAATGAAGATTACTAGGTAGATTGGATTACTGAGTCATTTGTAACAAATGAGTTTATTGCCATGACAGTATTTGGAGAAAATTCGTCGGGACAGAATGATTGAAGGAATGTACAAGTCTTTCAATAAGTCGACTACAGATCTCTTTGCTATATACAAGAGCCCCAGTAGCTTTTCCTTTCCGAGATACATAAGTCTATAGGAGGAACAGGGCTAGCACAGGGAGGCTCATTGTAAACATCCTTTCAGTTCATGCATGATGGTGGGAGCTCACTATAAAACATCGCCGAGATTGGTTGCACAGGAGTCATGTATTCGGCCGGAATGTCCTTTTTGGCATGCATATGTTTCTTTGTTTCCAAGATTGACCCTGTATATTTATAATGCTTGAATTTCCCGTAAATAATTTTGTTTTTGACGGCTCTCCGCTCTTTCTAGCCAAGATGACCACAAAGGCGAGTTATATTTTTGTCTGCGGAGGCACCGCCATTCGCTCTTGCATACAGCCCTGGAGGCTGTCAGAAGACTCCAATACATACCTTGCCTGTTCTTGAAGCTGATGAATATCCTCGGACTGATCCTCGAGTAGAACTCCTGCGTTCTGGGCTCGCAGACATGTTGACAGGGTTGCCTAGGTACGTCATACTAGTCGCCACTTGTGTTTCTCTTCTGAACAAGAAGATAAAGAAAAAATAGATATAGACATGGATATATCGCCGATTTAGCGAAGAAATATTTCCCACCAAGGTCCCTGTCTCGATTATCGTAAGGTTAGGGTTTCGGCCATAGATGGACTAGCGCCAGGCAACCACCTGGGCAATACGAGGTCATGCCTCCATCGCGACTTCCCTCTGTGAGTCATCATTGAATGTGGGACTTCCGACTCAACTTTCTCTCGTCCTCCTTTTCCTCTCTTCTTCTCTATATTCAGTCGACTCGAAGATCTTTCTACCTTCTACCATATGTGAGACTACATGTCTCGATTCACACGAGATGTCCCGCCACGACATCGATCCAAACTCGATTTCTACGATGGCGCGCAGCGATGCAATGAAATATATTCAATTGAATTTTATGCAATGCCATAATATACATCGGTTTCTATCGCCGCTTTCAATCGTCACATATCCAGAGGACCGAAAACCGTTCGAGACACAAGGAAACTCTATTATTCCATAATCTCGCGATCAAGGGACGTCATTAGCAGCAGAGACCATATCGTGCTCACCAGCCTGAGAAATCAACCCCTTTTTCGATGCTTTGTTGCCGTCACTGAACTGGCTGGGATCGGGCTGAGGGTTTCCTGCTTGATCCATGTGAAGCTCCAATGTTGACTCGGGTCCCCATGCCGTTGCGTTTGCTGCCATCTCCGGGTTAGAGACGGCGTTCTCGCGCATTCTGTCCGCCCACTTGCGGTCCTGCGTTACATTTCGTAACCGGCGCTTCTGGTCCCCAGACTCGGGATAGCGAATCGCTGTGTCGGTTTTGGAAGACGGCATTCTGTTATATTCTTTCTCTCTTGGGAGTTACCTTTCCTCAAATGCACAGTCGAGTAAGTTCCCTGGCGAATTCAAAGATTTTGATTAAGATGAAAATCTGGTAAAAGCTAAAGCTGACCTCTGGCCGAACAGTATTTATGTCTGCGAGCCGGTGGCAGTGGCGAGTGATTCAACAATGACGGGATCTTGCTATCATCAATGATACAATACAACATGTTGGCCATCAGAACGCGCCTCTCCAATTAGATAATCGTTCATGAATCGTGGTTGAAATGCCAATTGGCTGATGCCCAGCTGCTAGTTCGTGGGCATATTTGTCCCAACACAGAGGTACGTATGCCTGTCAGGCGTCGACCTGTCAGGTATCGCATTGATGCTTGGCATTTTTGTTTTTCTTATATATTTTGCCTGAGCGTGCGAAAGCCAATTTATTTATTATAATTAATTTAACGGTTATCAGCCGGGACTAACATCTAATCAGGGCAGTTCTCCACACGGGAGTCAACCTACGGGGTTTGAGTTCGGCCAGGATTCTCATTCCCCATTGACCTTGGCTGGTAGTTGCGCCATTGTGGATACAGGTGTTCTGATAACGACCCCCGATCTTTTGTGAGCGCGCGGGAGACTGCCACTACGCCCTATTAGTTAGGTGCTTACCCCTGTGCCGACAATATGCGAGGCGAATTTCAATTTTCAAAGGCCAACAGAATATTTTCGGTGTCTTGGATGACTCTCGACTCGCGACGGCCACGATAAGAGGCAAAATATACCTCGGTGTTGGCCGGGCTCGCTGTCTGAACACAAACATACCAGGGGCTTAATCTTCAGCCGCTTTTTACCCGGGTAAATATTTTCTTTGAAGACCTTCTGATCGAGCCTGGAATATTAACTAACCCCACCGTTGATCCATAGTACTACGTACGTACATTATGCGTCCCTATGAGGGAATCCTGAGGGGAGAAACAGAAACAGAGACAATAAATTTGATAAGCACTCCTAGGACCCGCATTCCGTCCCTAACGTTGCATCTCGCTGCTAGGGTCGTCTTGGCTGCCAGCCACTCATATTGCACGATGATAAACAAAAGAACATGCAAAGCTTGGGAGTCGCGTGAGGGTGGTCGAGGATAGCCAATCGTGATGGCTACATTTTTGCTTAGCTTCGTCCGCATGCAAAGCATTTCGCATCTGTCCCTTTTCCTTATTCCCATCATACGGGCATGCCGCATACGCCATGGACGTCGCCTTCGACGCAATGGAATAAATTATGAAAGTCCCCTTGTGAGTTCTCCACTCGAATTTGTACGCCATGGTCTGAGCATCTTTCTTTGTCTTCCGAACGAAGAACTTCTAGAAGTCGACCGTGTGCATTCGCATTAATTTGGCATTGCCAATAAGGCCACCCATCAAGATAAGCCAGTCCATCTCATACCCCGTAGAGGTGGCGACGGTGTGGGCAGCTGCGTCGCCTGAGTCGTCCCGCTGCAACCTTAGAAGAGCCTTGGTTATCCGAAGACCTAAGATCTTACTAAAAACACGGCTTACTCCGAACAAAGCACGTTATACCCTGACCCATATTGCCTCTTCTCCTAGTAGCCTCTCATATTATCCTTCGGCGGGCGTCCGGTTGGAAAAACGTGTTTTGTCGTCTAGTGCCCTTCTAGTCCCAGCCAACTTGCCAAGAGATAACGAGCAAGTACAGGCGAGATTTTAGTCCATGCAACAACAGATCGCAGATTGTTCCAACTGCCAACAGTTAAAAAGCTACCTCTTGCCCACTTGGACCCGTTTCTAGACTGCAGTGTCCCTCTCCCATTTGTGACATCTCTGTTGGAACGACAACTTGTCGAGGAGCCTTCTCTGTCTCAAGATGGGTGAGTTCTTTGTCATTGGCAACTGCTCATTTGGTGAACCTGAGATTAATTCCAAGCAGTTACCACCACGGGCGACAGCATCGTCGTCGATATGATTGCCTCTCGTCCCCCCGAAGAGGTAGTCGAACATATCGCCGCTCATGACTCAATCCATATCCCTCACGAGGCAGACGTAGAAAAAAGCGTCTCCGGTGAAGTTGTGTCCTCTAGCGACGGCGACGACGATGAGCACCCTTCCCCTACCGCAGAGGAATTGTCGACACTACGGAAGGTCCCTGGCGACCTGTCAGCCATAGCTTTCGCTCTATGTCTCGTGGAATTTGCCGAACGTGCTTCGTACTATGGTGCTTCGACGGTCTTTTCCAACTTCATTGAATTCCCTCTCCCCGCAGGTAGGATATATCTATAATCCTTTGCTGATATTTCTGGATTTGGAAATTAACTCGATGAAACCAAAAATAAATAGGTGGTAATGGAGCCGGTGCACCTCCCGCAGGCTCTCAAGAGACTGCTGGTGCCTTGGGCATGGGTCTTCAAGCCTCTTCGGCTCTTGTTCTCCTCTTCCAGTTCCTTGCCTACCTTATTCCCATCTTTGGTGGCTGGTGGGCCGATGTTAAAGTTGGCCGATACTATGCTATTGTCGTTGGTGTCCTCATTTGCGGTGTTGCGCATATCATCCAAATCATCGGCGCGATCCCCTCCGTCCTCCAAAAGGGCGCAGGTAACGCAGCACCTCCGTTTATCCTTGGATTGATTATCCTGGCCTTCGGAGCTGGTATTTTCAAGCCCAACATTGCTCCCACAGTTCTCGACCAGCAAATGACTCACAAGGAGCACGTGAAGACGTTGAAGAGCGGTGAGAGGGTTGGTTCCCCTTCTTCTTTTTCTCTCTTACTCAAGCAGGCAGATAGGCTAAATGAGCAAAAAACTTTTACAGGTCATTGTGTCGCCCGAGCTCACTGCAACTCGTACTATGCTGATTTTCTATGGCTCGGTCAACGTTGGAGCCTTTTATGAGCTTGCCACCACCTACGCCGAGAAGGATGTCGGTTATTGGTGTGCATTCTTGATTTCGGGTATCATTTACTTCCTTCTGCCACTTCTTTTGTGGGCCATGTACAAGCGTACTAAGAGGGTTCCTCCGTCGGGCTCGGAGCTCACCAGCTCGTTTAAAATCATGGGTACTGCTCTTAAGAACAGCAAGTTCCAGATCTGGAGGAAAGACTTCTGGGATTCGGCTAAGCCTTCAGTGCTGGCTGAGCGCGGCATCACAGTCAACTGGAGTGACCAACTAGTGGACGATGTTAGACGAACCGTTGATGCGTGCCACATCTTTTTCTTCTTCCCGATCTACAACTTGAACGATGGTGGTATCGGATCTGTTCCAACCAACCAGGCTGCTGCCATGGTCACTGATGGAGCCCCCAACGACTTGCTCAACAACTTCAATCCCCTGACTATCATCGTATTTGTGCCTATCCTCAGTTATATTATTTACCCCACGCTTCACCGCTTCGGGATCAAGCTGGGACCCGTCGACCGAATCAGCATTGGTTTCTTTTTCGCCGCTCTTTCTGGTGCTGCTGGTGCCATCGTTCAGTACTATGTTTACAAGACTTCTCCATGTGGATACTACGCTTCAACCTGCGCCGAGGTTTCGCCAATCTCCGTCTGGTGGCAGATTCCTAACAACGTGCTCAGTGCCATTTCAGAGTGTTTTGCCAATGTCACTGCTTACGAACTTGCATACTCGCGGGCACCTCCAGCTATGAGAGGTCTTGTTATGGCTATCTTCTTGTTCATGACCGCTCTTTCATCTGCATTGGGAGAGATTCTTCTTCCAGTCCAGGTTGACCCCTACTTGGTAAGCTCTCTTCTGTCATTTTGCTCCATTTTTTCCGTTATAAAAACAAAATTGATCATGATTAACTTACACATAATATAGATTTGGCTCTGGGCAGGTCCCGCCATTGCTCTTGGTGTTCAGACTATCTGGTTCTACTACTTGTTCCGTCATCTGAACAAAGAGGAGTTCTTGACCAGGACAGCCGACGACCTTTACTCCACTCATAGCAATAATAAGGTTGAGCCAGGTGTTGAGACCACCGTTGAGGAAACCAAGGTTTAAGCAGTCGGTCTGGTCATATTTGATATAGTCCAAGATTTCATTTAAAGGGGGAGGGAGAGCTGTAATGATATACGCGATTGGGGATGGATCCATTTGGTTGCGATACAGAGCGTCGCGTTCGTTGTGTTCAGCGTAGAAGACAAGCCAGATATACCATTTAATTACGAATATTCAATTCGTTTCGATGTCCTTTTTCCTTCCCTGCCAACGTGGTCATTGTAGGTGGCCATCAGATAGAACGCAAATATGAGTGTTGAGACTGCAGTAATGTGAAAGGATGCTGCATCATAGTCTATCAGGTGCACATCTTGCTATCAATTTTGGTCCTTTGGTGCGTTGTCCTGTATTAAAATTACTCGCGTTAATGAAGCAATTTATTCCGAGGTTTCTTCGGGTAAACGTCAAGCCCTAACCTGATAGCCCTAACTTGTAGAGAAAGAACGAAACCTTTCAACAAAAACAGTTTTATTTTAGTCAATAACACACGGTTTTAGTACGATTCTATGTATTACCTATCGCACTGATTTGAGAGGCGCCTCCAATTGCAGATCGCGCGAAGAGCTCCCAACATATACAGTCTTGGGATAATCCGTTACAACCCAGTTCTGCGACACCACATCCCAATTCGAAATATCCCTCCGAGTCAGTGCAAATTTGAACTCCTTCGTTTCTTCCGGATGCAACGAGATACGATCGAAGCCACGTAGGACGACTTTGGGGTCGTCGGGGCCGCCAAGGGAGACGTACTGGTTGCACAAGCGATTAGTAACGAACGCGAAACCTGTTAGAATAGATGTAGTACTTACCAGCTGAGGTACCTCGTCGCCCTTTACAGTACCGGTATTGGTAATGTTTGCCGTGACAATGGCCACCTCGTCATAAAGACCGGGGTTTCCTCCAGGCGCTCCCCCTGCTGGATGTAAGGGCTGCGCTGCACCGGAGGTAGCACCGGGGGGCAGATATTCATCTGCATCCAGTCCATAATCGGGATCAGCTGATGCACGAGCTGGGTCGGTGGTGTTCAGCCATGGGTAGAGGAACAGTGGGATTCGCAGGATGCCCCTGGGAAAAAGATAGCCCGACCATTTCTTGCTGTAATCCTCAGCTTCCGGCGCTGGGCTGGTAAACCCTGTCGTTGGCTTATACGGACCTGTACGGAGACTTTTAACATGTAAATCTGAGTAGTTAAAGGTTGTGTAGCTGAGTCCGAATCCGAATTCGTAAACTGGGGTTATATTCGCTTGGTCAAAGCCACGATAGTCGATGAACACGCCTTCGGTGAAGTCGATTTGCGGAGCGTTGATTCCATTATTGGGAGTGTATAGAACGTCAGTACTGTAATCAGTACGTTTTTTGCCCCAAGTAAAAGGAGATTTGCCGCCTGGGTTTACGCGGCCGTATAGGATGTCTGCGATGGAATTGCCACTCTCTTGACCGGGCATGCCTGCCCAGAGAATTGCCGTGACATTAGGATTCTCGTACCAATCGCCAACCAAGGCCGGGCCACCGCTGTGGATAATCACGACGGTGTTGTTGTTCTCTGACGCGACGTTGCGGATAAGAGCATCACCGTCTTTCCAGAGGGTCAAATTGTTCCGATCGCCTTCATTGCCATCGACCGAGATGAAATTCTCTCCCGAGTCGGAGTTGACGAAAACAAGAGATACATCAGCTTGAGACGCCAGTGCTTGTATTTGGCTATAAGCCCAATCATCTGTGACGGAGTCGGCTATACCGACGCCCCTGGCCAGAATCTCCTGTTTGATAGCCTCTTCAGGAGTCACGACGTATGGGAAATTGCTCGTGCCACTTCCCCAGCCGCTGGCAAGAGTGCCATTGTCACAGCCATGATCACCACATCCGTTTACGCCGAGGGGATCTGCGCGGGCATCTGATCCAAAGATCGCCGTGAACTTCTCTAATCCGGTAAGAGGAAGCGCACCTGTGTTCTTTAGGAGAACGGTGCTCGCAGATCCAATGTCACGAATCAACTCAGCGTGGTTAGCGCGTACATCAACTCGCTCGTTAACAATACCAAAGCCGTATTCAGGTCCAGCAATTGCATGTATGGAGCCATATGTATCTCGAGTCCACGAGTTGAAGTTCACTGGTACCTGATACTGATCTCGGCCTACCTTGTAAAATGCAGCCATAATGCGAATTGCCATGTCGTCGATTCGGTAGCTAGGCACTGTGCCGTTGACCACGGAAATAGTCAAATTCGTTCCCCAGTAGGATTCGCCTGTATCAAATGAAGTATCGCCTGGCATGGACATGTCTAGTCCAGCTAAGGTGCTGCTCACCCCAGAAGTGTGGGCACCCCAATCACTCATCACGAATCCTTGGAAGTCGAGCTCCCCTTTGAGGAGATTGTTCAATGTGTAGCTATTCGCGCATGCGTAGCTGTTGTTGACTTGATTGTACGAGCACATGATAGAGCCAACTCCGGCGCGCACAGCATCTGCAAATGGCCTGAAGAAAATCAGCTGATGAGACATTTAACTGAAAGAGACGGTGGAAATACCATAAATATAACTCATGCAACGTTTTATCGTCAATGTTACTGCTTGCACTAGCAGTGATATTATAACCATAACCCTTCGCCTCACCCACCAGTCGAAAATGCTCCTGCTCGTTTAGAATATAATGCTTAGCGCACGCAATCACACCTGCATCCTGAATCCCTTTTATCGTTTCGGCCATGTTCACACCAGTAAGCATAGGGTCAGGACTGAAGCCTTCCCAATTCCGACCGCCTTCTGGGGTGCGGCCTAATGGTCCAGAGACAGGGCCCAGTTGAATATCGGCTCCTTTTGCACCGAATTCCCTACCCATTGCCAGACCACGGCGATAGGCAAGTGATCGGTCCCATGTTGCGGCGACATTGACACCGGCGGGGAAGACGGAGTTGTAGTCACCTGAAAATTTGATCAGCCATGCTTTGCTGTCTGTGAATGTGTTTGAATACGTACTGAATCTTATCCCTAATGGCCCATCTTGCAGACAGAGTCCACGGAATCCGAGGCGTGGAATAGAGCCTGTTTCTCCGACACATGCGCCTTCCATCCAACTAAATTAGTCAGTCGACTTTCTTTTTTAAAACATATAGGGGTTATTACCCTGTTCCCGTCGTCAAGTTGACCTTTTCCGCAAGAGTAAGCTGGCTCACGAAATCTCTGGCTTTCTCGTATGCATCTTCCCACTCTCCTTTGCCATTGCCCCATGGCGAGGGATATGATGGAGGTGAGTACGCCTCATCCTGCTTTTATTAGATCGGTTATGAGATGATGCGACATTTCAGGGTAGTTACCTGGCTTGCAGTGACGACCGAAGAGGTCAATAATGCCGCCGTCCACGAGAGAGCACGCATTTTCTCCCTTATCTGTTGATTTAGGTGAGTTGGAATAGAACAATGGCAAAGCGAGTGACGGACTAAATATAGGGTGATATATGTAAGCTAGCCGGATTATATGCCTTGCATGAAAGTATGTTGTGTGTCCATCTTTATTTCTCCTTGCCTGCTGACTCACGTGTTTGTTTATTTCCTTCCAACCAGTCGACGAGCAGCCATCCCTTCCTTCCAAGCGACTGGATGGGTGGACCTAGGGCTAATTTACGGATACGCACTTATAGGTTCATACGCACGTCTCATGCACACGTTCTAGGAAACATTCCGTAGAATGCATACGAAGAATACTCCGTGCTGGATTGACCTAAGATATGGATATTTCCAAGGTTTGACATCCAACTGTGTCGATCAGCAGAGACACACAGCCGTCACAGCGCAAGGTTGGCAGTATGCTACCTGCATGGTTATGATGTGACAATCAAGAATTGCCCTGTCATCCTTGCTGATAGTAAAACACGCCAAAAACGCGCCTCTCAGAGCAGGCTTTCTGCTGGATGTTGAGTATCTAGGGTTAGGTATGCTTTGCTGGCCAATCGGAGAAGAGCCGATTCGGAATGCTATTAACCCTAACCCTAACACCAGGGCAGACACTGCGTTTTCCCTCAGTTCAAACTTTTAAAGTTGTGCCTCGAAGGTCCCCTGTGCTAATAGCTAGGGATACGTATTTCTATAAATTGACTAGATGCGCCATTGGAATTTCGTGAATATCAAGTTGTCTTATCCCGGAATGTTCAAAGAACCCCTGTTTTATATACCGACGCCACTAAGATTTTTGCACGCCTCATTGAGAATTATTCTTCATGATAATTCAATCGAACATTGATATTCAAACACATGCTTAGACTCAATTGACGATACAGAATAATGGCGGTTCGATCGGCGCTAATCTCCCCGTCTTACTCTCACTCCTCCGGCTACATCGGCTTTTCGTGATGTAATAACAACCACGTTTCGTTCCCTTCATAATTAAATTTTCGCATCACGTCAATTTTAATGCCTTCATATCGCCAATTCTTCACTTGACACGAACCGTCGCGCGTCTAGACCTTTGAATTTTCAGCATGGCACAACCCAATGGCGCAGAGCAGAAACTCGAAATAGAAACAGCAGCGGAAAATGGCCCAGCTACAACGGTAGCTCTAGAAGACAAAGAAAAAGATCTCGAAGCAAACCTTCCGGTCACTGGCAATGGACATCAAGCGGGCGACGAAGCGGACGAGCCAAAAAGGATACAACGGAGAAGGGGACGATGGAGCGAGACCCTCAGCACAAACCACGCAGACATCATATTCATTATCTGCTCGCTGACCACGGGTCTGTGCGACGCCGTCGTTTACGCCACGTTTGGCTGCTTTATCAGCATGCAAACGGGCAATACCATTTTCGTCGGGTTGGGCGCGTCCGGGATACCAACGAACGATCCCTACGGCTGGCTGAAGTCGCTCACGTCGGTCTGCGGGTTTCTCACGGGATCCTTTACATTTTCCAGGATTATGCGCGCGGCCGGAGTTCGAAAGAGGATAACACTGACGCTGTGCTTTGTCACGCAGTCTCTTTTACTGCTGATTGCAGCCGCTATCATCCAGGCCAATGTGATTCCGCATGATATACACAACCAGCCTACCAGCGGCCCGCTGTTTCTGGAGCTGATTCCGTTGGCGATGCTGGCTTTCCAGTTCAGCGGGCAGCTCGCATCCAGTCGCGGCATGGGGTTTAATGAGTTGCCGACTATTGTGTTGACGTCGGTGTACTTTGATGTTGCGTCTGACCCGGAGTTGACGCGTGGGATCACGAAGAATGTGAAACGTAATAGACGGGTGGCCTCTACTGTGGCTATTCTGGTGGGCGGTATTGCAGCTGGGTGGTTGTGTCGCAGTAAAGCTGAGATGCAGGGTGCTTTGTGGATATCGGGGTTCATCAAGGCATGCATTGCTGCGGCGTGGGCGATGTGGCCGGCGGTGATGCAGTGAAGACTTCAGGTTCTTATTACTAAAGTATTTAGATTAGTCAGTTTTTCCAAAAACCAATGCATGTAGTTATGTATATACATCATAATTCTACCAGACTTGACTCATCTAATATGAATCATACATAGTAAATAACTACTTAGCTATCCCACCAACTCCAAAGACTTCTTCCACAGACGGGCCTCACTCTCAGGATCGTAAGTCCGGGGAACCCACCCAACGCCAAAAACATTATTGTCATCCACTCCCTGTTTAGCCTCCTCGCCATCCTCCAAGTACTTCCCCCCTTTGTCCTCCCACTCCTTGCCAACAGCAGCAACAACAGTCGTGGCAGCGCCCTGCTCTGCATTTTGCAAAACCTTGAGTATCGCCTCGTTTTTAATCAGCTCAGCCACCCATTCAGGACCCATGTGCCGGCCAATGTTGGTGTTGACGGCGCCTGGGTGTAGACTCGTGGCATGGAGTCCTTTGGATCCATAGCGGCGCTCGATTTCGTTGGACATGTACACGCTCGCCAGCTTTGCGTTTGCGTATGCTGCCTCGTGGTTATAGCCGCCCTTTTGCAGGTCGTAGTTGTCGCTATCGGCAAGGCTGCCGGCACGCTGGGCGGATGAGGAAACGTTGACGACTCGGGAGTTGAAGCCGGGCGTCACACTGGCTAGGAGAGCAGATCTCAAAAGTTGGAAGAGGAGGAATGGGCCAAGGTAGTTGGTGACAAAGTGCGTCTCGTAGTGGTCCTCGGTCAGTGTGAGCTCCTGGATGCCCATGGCACCGGCGTTGTTGATCAGGATATTGACTTGGTTGTTTGATTTCTCGAGGATTTGAGTTGCTGCACGTCGAATGCTGGCAAAGGAGGCGATGTCCAGTTCGACCAGGGAGACTCGGCCTGGTTCCAGGATTTCGTTCAGTGCTACCTTTCCCTTTTCCAGATCGCGAGCTGTTAGGAACAAGGTGGCTCCGGTAGCGGACAGGGCTCGTGCTGTCTCCAGGCCCATGCCAGAGGTAGCCCCGGTAATCACAATCACTTTGCCGGTGAGTTTGCCCTCGAGGTTCTCATCGCGGATGATTTGGAGGGCGGTTGGACGGGCGTCCCCTGGGCCCTGAGGATTGGCATAGGCTGAGGCGTAGCGACTCATCTTAAGTTAGATAATAGTTGAAGAAGATAGTTGATACCATTGACCAAGATGTAGAAATCGATGTATTTATATCTTGGTCTTCGACCAATTTGGAGAGTTAGGGCTTGTTCTGTTCATCCGCCTGCGGCCGGTGGGCGGCCGCCGGATCCACATTAAACCCGCCGCCATTTCCCATCCGCGGCCGCCATGTTCTATTCTACTTCGACTTTACACTTACTTCACAAGTCATCAAATAGTATCAATGGCTAGAGATGCTAGCCCGGACCGGGCAGCAAAGGTGTGCAGATCATGCAAGACACGGAAGAGGAAATGCAACAAGGCCATGCCGAAGTGCTCATCGTGTTTGAGGTAGCCTATCTATCAGCTGTCCAGATATTGCATCTAACAATAAACAGGAAGAACCTGACCTGCGAATACGAATATGAATCCGATCTACAGGACATTGACTATCACGACGATACCCATGCACAGTCAATCGACTATCCAACCATACTATTCCTCGACCCCGAAATCCTAGCCCATGGCCCAGAACTCAGTCAAGCCTGCCATGCATCGGTTCCAGCACACATTTTACGCCTCCTAGGAAGAAGCATGGCCGACATCCAGACCAGCGCCGCCAAATTCTTTACACACATCCACCCGTGGATGCCATTCATATCCAAAAAGCGGTTCCACGAGCTCTATCTAATCTCAAACTTCTACTCTCAACCTGAACTAGTCCTCCTCCTGCTCGCAATCAAGCTCATCACAAGCCTGCCGTCACGCAATCCGCGCACGGAGTTGTACCATGCCGTTAGGCACTTCTATCTCGACGTCGAGGGTTCCGGTACCCTGTCTATTCAAACACTCCAAGCCGGCGTGCTGCTGGCTCTGTACGAGCTTGGCCACGGCATCTACCCAGCTGCGTTCCTGAGTATCGGTGCTTGCGCGCGATATGCGCACGCCATGGGGATTAATGTTAGGGACGTGAGTGCACGGAAAGCCCTGACGCTGGTTGAGCTCGAGGAGAGACGGAGGGTGTGGTGGGCTATTATCATTCTCGACCGGTTTGTCCCTCCCTCATACCTAGGTATGCAGGTAATATGTCTGGTATTGATGATGTAGCTTCGTGAACATAGGCTGTGCCGGGCGACCCTTCGCGACTGAGTCGCCGAATATGAACGACCTTTTGCCGGCGGATGATGCTGCGTGGGATCAGGGGGTACTCTCCCTTCGCTTCAATTTAAAAGCCTCTCTAAGTGATTACATAGACCCTCCGCCCAGAAGACTCCTTCCCCCTCTCGACGCCCATGAGCAGCCACATGAGCAAGTTCGCGCTGCTATGCCAGGCGGCTATGCTGCTGGGGCAGGTGCTGGAACACTTATCCTCCCTGCCCGGCGATTCTTCGATGGATGTAGACGACGACATCTGGATCCAGCTCGACCGCACGCTACAATCCATCCTCACCGCAGCGCTGAACGTCGACGAGCCGGACTACGACCAGATCGCGTTTATCTACAGGTACGGCCTCCACAATCACCTACAGCACTAACTAATTAAACGTTTTGATAGTGCCCTCCTCGCCCTACACGCCCCCTGGCTATCCCCCTCGCCCGCTACTGCACGCACAACCCTTGCCCGCGAAGTCATCGATCAAATCACCGGCCGCATCGAAACCAACCTCATCGAGAAACAGTGCTTCCTCGGCCGGGACGCTGAGGATCTTTCGCCATGGGGCATTTTCTTCGCGTACCGGGTGTGCGTTGACCGGATACTAACCCCAAAAATTGAGAGGCCGGGCGTTGAAGTGGTGCGGAGTCTGAGAGAGGCGTTTGGGACGATAGGCTGTAGGTGGAATGTTGCTGGTATGCTCCCCCGTGTCTCCTGGGCTGGTTTTTAATGGTTAATGGTTAATGGTTAATGGTAGCGGTGTATCTCCAACTGCTCGAGGCGCGAGAGGCGATATTCTTGCAGTAGCAGATCGGGTATGTTAGGGTTAGGTTAGGCTGTTATTAGCCCTATTACTCCGTACAGTCTCGCATCTCATAATACACCTGATATCACCACCACCTCAGGTTATACATTCATAAAATAGTACAGAGTGCACCGTCAGGCCTTGCGTCAGATATCATCATAGAAGTTAGAACCAAACTAGTCTGCATGCATGTACAGCGTAATTATCCGACAGTCGCACTAACCAGTTGAAGTCTGACCAATCCATTACCGTTAATATATTCATTAATCTATTCGCTTCCAACTTACAGGATTGATTCTTGATTCTTCCTTGCAATAATATAATAAAATCAGGCTTGCAGTTGTTGTATCTGGGGGCAGGATTGATTTGATTCGTCGAGAGATGCACGTTAGCCCGGCCTAAGCAACGTCATGCGGACGGTCCGCTGCATGGCGCTACGCTAGTTGGCCTAAGGATACTACGTATTGAAGCGGGGTTCGCTTATGCTACAGTAAGTGGGAAGTGGTAAGTACTAAGAGGTGGTAAGAAGGGTAAGAATAGTCTATTATCAAGCATAAGAATAACACGGAGAAAACTCCAGCGAGATGGGTATCTCTAGAAAAGAAGACAACGCCAGATGGCAGTAACAAAGGAAAGGTATATAATCCGTAACCATGCAATGCAATGCAAAGAAGCTGGTCCTGTGTATGTTCCCAGAGGAATGGAAATAAACGGATAAGCAAACAAAATGAGAGACGAAAAGTCTACACGGTAGACTGTCGTCGAGAGGAATTGCGAGATGGCCGCAAGATAGACTCGCAGTTTGCATCAAACCGCATGTCCCACAGCCGAATGCTGTTCATCAGCTTTTCGGTGTCTTGTAGTTTTCGGTCGCGTCCAAAGATGGACTCGACAAATTCGCAGCCGGCATTGCGTCCCATGGAAACTGGGGCGCCGCGGCCGCTTTCGCGCTTGGCGGCCTTCCACATAAAGTGCTCGCAGTCTTTTAATAGCACTTTGAATCGATTCCACAGCCGATCGCCGCTGTCGAGGAAATCTTCCAGCAACTCTCTGGATTCTGGACGGCGCACGCGATCAACACACTCGTCTGCTCGTTTGACCTTGCCGGCCAGTTTGATGAGGAGCAGCCAGAGTTCGCCGGCAACGTCGGCCATTGGAGTAGAAGCGCCGTGGTAGTAAACAGTCCAGTCGTAGATCCACTTCCCTAATGAGTTGGCGTCGAAAACACTGCCGAGCAGCATGATCGGAGCCTCGGTCGGATCCCAGTTCTTGATGGAGTAGCCGCTGGGAATGCCGGCGTCGGCGGCCTCGGCCTCGGTGGCTTTGCGTGGAGATTTTGGCGGCGGCACGTTCACCTTGGGCTTGGGAGGCGTTGTTCTTGTCGACGTGGACGCACGGCGGGCACGGGAGCGCTTCACGTCTTCTTCATAGATGGGGGGAGGAACCTGGGGAGAAAAAGAGTAAGGATCAGTTGTGCCCTTGCGCGGATAAGAAGGTCGCTGGAAGCGGACGGATTTAGGCTCGCGGTAGATGTAGGCCGGCTCATCGTCAGCGTCGTCAACCACATCAACAATGATGGGTCGTTTCGGCATGCGCGAGGGACGGATGCAATCGTAACCAAAACTGCCATAGGGATGATCCGGCATGGAAGCGCGGTGTTTCCTTTTCTTCTGACCAAAAGACGCACTTACATTGTCGTGCTTGCTGCGGGACGAGGCATATTCTGGAACGGGTTCCTGATAATGGGCATAGGCCGAGTACCAGCCCGACTCCCTGGGCGACGCATAGCTGGCTTTGCGCGAGTGGCGCTTGGCGGGGTTGCGCGGCGAGGCGGCGGCGTGTGGCGAGGCGTAGAAGGATTGGTAGTAGGGCGAGCTTGGAGGCGAGGTGGTGTAGTCGTAGGCCGGCCACCCGCGGGGGGGGCTGGAGTGGTACATTATGTCGATGTTGGCATGGACGTATGCCAGATGCAGTAATGCGTCAAAAGAAATCAACAGCTCAAATCAATCGAAAATCAAAACGAAAAAAAAAAAACAAACAAACACGCTAAAACAAAGGTATATTGTACAGGATATCTAATAGCTCAGAATCACCGATGCAACAAATTCAACAAGCAACGAGAGACCGTCACCGGGGTATGGGTTTCGGTCGGGGAGAGGAGAGGAGGGAGGCGTGTCTTGACAGCACGGGCATTTGAGCGTTGTGCAGCGAACTGTTGAATGATGACTAGCAGTCAATCGGTCAATGTGCCAATTTCGTGTCTGTTCAGCACTGTGCAGTACTGAGCAAGTCAGCGGTTGTTGGTAGAGTGGTTGTGGAGGTGGTGAGGTGAAAAGCCCGTGGCTGGGAGAGAAAAAGGAAGCGAGCGAGCGAGCAGGAGCGACGGGCGGTGGTTTTATTCCCTGCAAGGCACGCCGTAACGGGCGGTATCGTAAATTACATACAGTACGGAGTACGCGCTTACATTTCAGCCCAAGCCTTGACTCACAGCTGCCCCGATGAGCCTAGCAGCCATACTACATACATACTGTCCGTTTTGGCCCTCGCATTCCTCCCAAGGGCTGATGGCGATGCACGCTTCCACATGGTAGCCCTAACGCCCGGCATGAAGACGAAGACATTCAGTCCGTCCCAAAAATGGGCTGAAAGATATTTTATTTTTGTTTTGCCCAGGCATACTATCCATGCATATTTCTTTTTATTCTTTTTTGCTTTCTTTTTCTTCTCATTCTGGAATCTGGCGCCCCTCGCTTAGAGCACGTACCAGGTGAAAATTTATTCGCACAGTACATAATCCCTGCATAGGATTTACTACTAGACTTACTAGTACTAGGAGATTGTAGACAATACTAGAACTGCCTACTGCCAGTAGTAAGTACTCTGTATTATTGATGTATTAATAATCTCCGCCAGGCTTCCACGGAGTAACTATTACTATTCCAGGTACTGGCAATGCTCAGGATAATATCGATAGTCGCGAGGCTGTGCTACGTTCCTATCTATCGTACGTATCTAATATCTCCGTGGACTGAAGTCTGAAAGTGAAAACAAAGTGCCGGGATGTCGGGATCCCTTCCGGCCCACACGGACGGACGAATGTGTTTCATCTAGACTTTTCTCAAAAAAGGAGAGAAGCTGCAAGATTGACTCACATGCAAGATCTCTTCCAAGTTCCAAGTTCTCGGTGGTGGCAAAGACCACGCGAATCAACAAGTCCTACTCTCTTCTCAGCTCCTGTCGGCGCCAATCAGTCGGCGCATCAGCGACTTGTGAGACGGCCTCTCAAACAGTGTAACTCTGTAGGCAGCCCCATTATCCTGATTCCTTACTATGTATTGCTGAATGGCTGATGGCGGCCAATCGCCGGCCAGCATTAGGCGCGCAGTCTAGGCATCACAATGATCACATCTACTTTGTTTGTCGGAGTCCAGCTGATGCTGTGACGACGCACCGTCGATCCTCGTTATTCCATCTATCCGTACACATAGTTATCATGTTTATGGATTTTATATGGCGAACCATGGAACCATGGAACCATCCGTGAACTTGGTACTTCCCGCACCCACAACGGGCGCTATCTACCAATTTCTCCTAATAAGAATCCTGCTGATTCATACGACACTCGGTTGTAACATGTACGACGTACGAACTGTAAATACTATGACTCGACTCGACTTGACTAGCTGATGAACTGTCGTGGCTGTGACCGACTGCGTTGGGCCTGAAGTTTCAAGTCACCCGGTAACCTAACCCTGACCGCCTCAGTCGCTCGACGTTGCTGGGCCGCAACAAACTCTAGACTGACTCGCTAGACTAAGTAAGTAGGCTGAGCTATCGTGCATATCGTCTGCACCGGCTGTGTGGTTCTGAAATTAATTCTCCGTATGCCTAGGACTCAGGAGCGCACTATATATACCGGATGAGTCCTTGTCGCCTGGGCAAGGCCAGGCAACCTACCTCACCGACTTTCGAGAATTATTCGGGCTAATACTTTCATCTAGTATCTTTACACTTACAGTATTCCGTACAACTCGTACGATTATGTTATGGTTTCATGATATGATCGTGTGGGCGATTGGGCACGAATCCAACGTTTTCTCGGTAGGCAGGGTTAGGGTTTGGCCCTCCATCAGAAAATAATCCCAAAAAGGAAAATTTTACCTGTTGCCATATTTTTCAGGCTTCCATGCATATCCAACCGATATCGACCAATATATCTATATCACCCCTTGCGCTCTTATCTTTCTACGTGTAAGCGAGTCGCAATTTCAATCGGATTCATCTTTGTGCGAATCGGGTGGGCCATGTGCATCTCGTACAAATACTTGTACTAACTAAGCATGCGCGAGCCTATAAGTATAAGTATAGGCTATGCTGCATGGCTATCGATAAGTAAGGTTTATCCAAGGGTCTACTCTGTCTAGGCTGCATATACTGATCCGGCATCAAACCGGTTGCAACTTACGAGGTTCTAGCGTGATCTAGCCTGGTATTAATCATATGCAGTACAATAGAGAGTGAGACTTGATGGTTACTCTCGGCCTGACTGGAAGTTGTGCAGACTCGTACGACGTCACACGTCCAGGTCGATATCTCGAGTCCTACCCAAGGTTGTTTCAAGAATATATATATTTATTTATCTTTGTCGAGAAAGCATGTATGTGTGTATTACATATACTCGTTGTTGGGCGTTCATGCAGAGTTTAGGCTGTCATGCTTCACTAATGCACCACATACTTCATGTTATGTATTGTACGTATCAACGGTTAGAACTTAGGAGAATAATAATTATAGACCCTAAAACTTAGCCCTACTCTAACGCTCTACATAGATATACTCTAACGCTAGACCGACAGTTCAGGCTTATACGCCCTCAACACATCCACAACCTCCCTCCACGCCCTCTTCTGCAGACTCTCCCACTCCGCCGCCGTCAGCCCAGGCGAGAGATCATCAAACCGATCATTCATCCACATGCGCCCATTCGCCTCCGCGCCCAGCGTCAGCCCAGAGACAAGAACCCGACTGCCCTGCTCCGCCGTCCGCGCGACAATGCCATTGAAAATGCTCATCCCAAGGCGCGCACCAAACGAAAAGTTGCGCCCGAGATCAGTCTTGGTCTGGTTCGGACAGCATGCTAGCAGAATCGGCGTTGTCCCAGACGCAGAAGAGGGTAGCTTCCCCTGACTCCCGCCCAGCGACTCAACCAGGCCCTGCAGCACAAACATGAGCAGCAGCTTGGGCTCGCAGTATCCGGCCTCCATTTTCCAACGCGCTTCCCCGTTCAGGAACTCCAGAACCTTTGCCTCTTGGCCCTGGCCCAGAATCGGCGCAAACTGCTTGCTATTCACATTGCAATACCCGCACGACCCGACAAACTCAAGAATACTCCCGGGCGTGCTCTTCAGCAGCGGCAACAACTCAACCGCCAGCAAAGCCGCAGAGAGTACATTAACCTTGATCGCCGTCTCCCACTCCCCCTCCACGCCCTCTTCCGTGGTGGTCTGGTATGTAGGCATCGCGACGCCCGCGCTGAGCAGGACGCAATCCAGCGCCGGCGTCGAGGCCTTGACTGCATCCGCAAACGCGCTCACGGAGCGGAAGGAGGTGTACTCGATCTCGAGTATCTCAACAACTGAGCTGTCGAGAGACGGCACCTGCGCCAGGATCTTGTCGCGCGTGGCTTCGCCTTTGGCGCGCGTGCGGGTGCCCAGGATCAGTTTCTTGGGGTTGCGCGCGGCGATTTTGAGGGTTGCTTGGTAGCCCTGCCTCTTTTAGTATGTAGCAAGAGAGGAAGGGAGAGACTTACGACGCCCGTGTTGCAGCCCGTGACGAGCACGGTTTTGCCGGTGAAGGTCTTGCTGGTTTCGGCGGGCGGGTTGCGAGAGCCGCGGAACATGTAGCCGGGCGAGACCTTGCCAGCTGGGCCGTTGAATTGGACCATTGTATATTAATTATATTAGTGTGAGTACTGAGTAGAGGGAGTTGAGTAGTGTGATGATTATTGAGAATGACTGAACGAGTTGGCCCTTTATTCACGTTCGGTGATTCGGTGATCCGCTTCGGTGTTGTCGGTGTTGGCGTCGATCTGACGACGATTTCACTCGATAGTTAGGTCGATGGCAGGTCGATGGATGACTTGAATAGAATGAATTATCTAATGGATAGTACAGTTGTATTCGTAGGTGATGACTAGGTAGTATTAGGGCTAATCTTAGGGTTAGGGCTAACTGCCTATTTAGGCAATTCGTCAGATGCAGTGTGATTATAGATGGCATTATCCTAGCTATAATAAATCATATCTGCTATCCTACTTAAAATATGATATATAATAGTAACACCTAGCCCTAGACCCAGGGAGAGAGAAGAGAGACTACTGCAAATAAGCAGCCGACTGCTCCAGCTGTTCCTGTGTTGGCCGGTTGACGATCATGAGGTACAATATGTCCTATACTCAGTTAGTCGCTATTCATATCTAAATAGGGGTGCTTACTTCTTGGAAGATCTTCTTCACGCCTGAGAGCAGGGGTATATCCAGGGCGGGCTTGTTGTTGGCTTGAGTTTGGGGCGGTTCGTTGTATGGCTCTTGACATTGAGTGTTGTATTGGGCTTCGTCCTGTCCATTGCTTGCCGACTTGGTCATCACATTAAACGGAAACGCAAGCACATCAACATAACTGAGATTGCCCCCCGTCACCAACGCGAGCGGATCACCGCTACTCGCCGGATGATTCGGGTCCGCATATCTTGAGTGAAACGCCTCCTTCGGCGCCGCATTCGCCATCTTGCTCTCTGGATTCTCGCCCGCCCACTGCGCGCGCGCCCGCTTGTCCATGTACTCCTCGACGAACCTGCCGGCGCGCTTGAGCCCCTTTTCTCCCTTTGCATTCGATGCGGCCAGATCGTCGAGGACAGGGAAGACCAACGGCGCGGTTTCGGGCCACTCAACCCCCATCGCGCCGCTGGACTTTTGGAACTTTCTCAGCGTGTTGTGCTCGCTGTTTTTGCCTGCCGCTTTCTCAACAGACGCATCCAGGTCGACGGTCGTAAGCATGTCGCCCGCCTGGCTCGGCTTCCAGGTCATGACCAGCGCTACTAGTCCCCTCGGCGCGAAGACGGACTCGTTAATCTCATCCAGCAGTTTGTTCGTTTTGGTCCGGCTGTGCATCTCGCTGCCGATGTTGGTTGCCTGCTGCACGGCGAGCGAGATCAGCACGGTGAACGGCTCCGGCGCGGCGATGCCCGCCAACGAGGCCAGGTTGAGCGCTTGGATAAGCGGGCTGGGGACTATGGCGGCGTTGAGCCTGTCGATGAGCGAGAGGAAGCTGGCCTGCTCGATGCCCACGGCGTCGAGGGCCGGGGCGTACGCGCGGATGAAGCCGCGGACGCGTGTGCCGGGGCGGCGTTGGGTGATTAGCACGGGGAGTGCGAGTTTGTTGCTTGTTTGGATGGATGGATATGAGTGCGATAGGGACTGGTCGTATGCTGGGGGTTGTTCCTGGCTGAGCTGGTCCTGCGCCTCGTCGAGCTGCCAGGCTGCCTCGTCGATTTGCCGGGACACGTCTTCATATTCGGCAAACTGTTCTTCTTCTTCTTCTGCTGCTTCGCGCTTGGTCTTCCGGTGATGAATGCTTTCAGACGCAAGGCCAATGCCAGACGCCACGCCGCGGAAGATCTTCCGTCCAAGGCCGGCGTTGAGGACGGCGGCGGTAGTGCTGGCGACGTCTATTTGTCCTTTTGAATCCGAAGATTTGTTCTTCTGAAAGGCGGAGAGAAGCATGATTATTAGCCCTAATGTTGAAAGAACGTCAAAAGCGAGAAGAGTGAGAACTGAACTGTCGGTAGATGATTCTGACATGACGAGCGATCAGCTATATACCCATCCATCTATATATTTACACATGCTTGAATGGATGTGCATGTCTCCGCGTATCCGTATACGATCCGTATAGCGGTATACGATCCATGGCGATCGTTCCAACAGTCGTCGGCAAGAAGCCGCTGATTGGCTGCCGCATCCAAGCCTAACGACTTAAGCAATACGCGTATCTTGCTAAGACTTGGCCAGCTGCAGCCTCTCTTGGCTCAACGTATTATTGGCTTAATGCTCCGTAGAATATACATTCAGATTAAAGAAAAAAGTGCACACTGATCGTCGAGGCAAGAGGAGATCATACCGACTTGTATATATATACTGGTATCGTCGCTGTCGTATATTGTAATAACAGAAACCAACTCCGCGCAGACCATATTAACAAGAAGCAGATTAATGGCAAATAAAAAGGCAAGGCAAAGAAAACTACACAACCATGTATTCACCGTCTATCCCCTCCCCCTCGATGATGCTCTGCCATCTAAACCCGTGGCCTTCGGGAGACGCAAACGGAGCTGAAGAGAATGTTTGAGCGCGTAGATTAGACACGGGACTGCCCGCGTACTGATTCATGTAAAGATCTTGTTGGTGATTAGGGTGGTGCGGGTGTGGCATCGGATATCGGTTTTGATGTTGGCTGACAGGCGGATTGCGGGCCCAGATTTTCTCGAGTAGCTCAAGGCAGGAGATGTTGTTGTAGAAGCCCGAGTCTTTTTGGATGTCTTTGCACCGGTTTCGAATGGCAGCCCGGTGCTCGTCGTACACGCACTCGGAGCCGGTGATGAACAGCGGCCAGAGGAGGTACACGTCTGATTCGACCGCGGCGATGTAGTGCATTGCCGTGATGACAAAAGTTTGGATGCGGGCGTGTGTGGATGGAATGTCGGGGTGGGCGAGGCGTTCGGTGTAGATGAGGGCCGAGTAGCGAAAGGCCTCGGAGATGTTGGAGAGGTCAGCTAGATTGTTTGGCGAGACGGTCAGGCTGGGCGCGGTGGGTGAGGATGCCATGGTGGAGCCGGACGTGGCCGAGGAGGAGAGCGAGTCGTTGGAGTTGGGCGAGGATTGGAAGGGGAGGTTGCTTGCGTCGTAGCCGCTGGCGAGGAGGGTCGTCGGGTCGAGGCGCCAGGTTTCGAGCTGCTGGCGGATCGAGTGCCATTCCGTCCAGAATTCGGCGTCGCCGGAGGTTTGGCTCTCATACGGCGAGGCTGCGTATGCTGGGTTGATGGGGTTGGGAGTGTAGTGGGATAGCGATGGAGGGACGATAGGCATGGCGACCGGCATGTCAATGTTATACGAAGGATCGACCGGGCGATTCTGGCTCAGGATATTCAGGCGGCCGAGGCGGGCCATGATTTTGAACAGTCGACCGTCGCAGCCGGCCAGGTTTTCTAGTGCCCATTCTTCATCAGACATGCATGTCTTGTCGAGATAGAGGCCTTGTAGCTGGCCTTCGCGGTTGTTGATAGTAGCTGTCATCGCGTCAAACCAGGTGAACATGCGCGTGCACCACTTTGCTTCCTCGGATTCTTTGATATTAAAGCGATGTCTCATGGCGAGGAGTTTCCGGACACCAGCAAACTGGGTCTGGAACTGCGCAACGCCGGTTTCACACACATGGAACAAGCAGAGAACCAGCAACGAAGCCAAGACGGAATCGTTATGTCGTTTGGACGGATCCGCGAGGAGGGCATTCAGCGACCTGATGGCCACCGATTTGTGATAGACCTCTTCGCGATTTTCACTGCCCAGATCCTTGATGCCATATCGTTCCTGGAACGAGGCATCAGTCAGCGCGCGATGTGCCATGGACGATTTCCGGGCTTGCTCCGTTCGCTCGGTAGAAAGAATCTTTTCTTCGCGTCGTTGGCGTATGTTGCTGGCCGACAGGGCGGCAATGGCATGCTGCAGAGTCTCGCTGTGATGTGCCAGCCGCAGAATGCGTGTGCGGTATGGATTGCTGGGTCTGTCGAATGCAACGATGACCGGGGCAATGACCTCGGCAAAGTAGCTGATCAAATAGCGCATGCGTGGCGTGCGGCCGACGGACTGTTCCAGGAGGATGTCTGGCAGAGAATTGGCAAACGGACTCTGCGCGAACCACGAATTGTGCGTCTGCCGGACCACGTGATGTTGGTCTTCTTCCTCGTTTTCGTGTTTGATCGATGCACGACGGATGGCAGGGTGGAGAGTATATACGCCGGCTTGATATTCCGGACGGTATTCCAGATGTTCAGGCTGGTATTCAGGCTGGTATTCTGGCTGATGTCGATATTCAGGACGATGTTCAGGACGAGATTCATGCCGATATTCAGGACGAGATCCAGCACGAGATTCATGCCGATATTCAGGACGAGATTCATGCTGATATTCAGGCCGATACCCAGCACTACAAGTAAAATTGCTCGGCACAGAGTACGAGGTTGTAGCCAGAGGAACACCCCAGGCTGAGCTCGGCACGTCCGGCGACATGTACTCTGGTGCCGGATAGCCTGCCGACGCACCATACGCAAGGCCATGCTCGTAGCTGTCTGGATAGCTGCCATGGAAGGCGTTTGTGTTGACAGCCAGCGGCTGGGACTGCGGCCAGGCTGCCTGGTGGTATGTCTCGACCGGCGAGGACGTCACGACGAACGACTCTGGCTCTGTTTCCGCCGCGACGAGGGGAGGCGGCGACCGCCTGCGCTGCTCCTGCTGAGGCAGCGAAGGACGACCGACAGACGTCTTGCGCGACTTGACTGCCTTGGGCTGGGTGCCGTCCGACACGGGCAGCGACAGGCCGCGCAGTTTGCCCCGGCTGGCCACGCCGACGCCCCAGGTCAGCGTGGTCTTGTATCCGGCGCAGTCTCTGCCATGGTCGAGGCACTGGCTGCAGTAGGGACGGCGGCGGTCGCACTTGAGGCCGGACGCCGCGCAGGAGAAGCAGTCGTCGGCGGCGCCGCCGGCAGCAGTGGTTCTCTTGCGTCGCTTACGAGGGGCGTTTGCGTTGGCATTCGCAGCGGTCGGCGTCGAGCGTTGGTCGTGCTGCTGCTGCTGCTGCTGGCGGTGGGCGGGAGGGTCGGCGTCCCCGGACATGGCGCATTCTAACAATGACAATGACAATGACAATAAAAATAACAAGAACAAGAACAAGAACAATAACAAGAACAAGAACAATAGACAATTGAGTCGTATAGAGTCATATGTCAGGAGTTGGTGACAAGCGAGGCAGAGAGTGGGACGAGACACCTGCGGAGACTGATAGCAGCGGACTTAGTCTTAGGACTAGAACAGAGAAGACGGCCAGAAGAAGATCGCAAGATAACGCACGGAATATTCTAAATCAAGTTAACTAGAAATTCTATTAACCACTAGACAGTAGGTAGACAGCCGATGCCAGCCGTCTAAGAGAGGACCGAGGACAATTCCGGTGGAATCCGCCATACGCGCCGTAATTTTGCAATCAATTTTGCTTTGCTGTGCCGTGTTTTAATTGCGGCCACCGCTCTTCTATCTATTCCTAGTACCTACGTACGTACTGGATAATATACTAATATACTATTATACGAGCACTCTAGTATGGTTCAGCTAACTGCAGCAGACTCGAGCGTAGATCCTGCTCGATGCGGATAGTCTGGCCGGGCTGCCTCAGGCTCTGTCTCTGTCAGTGCGCAGGACACTAGAAGCGCCAGAAGACTGATAGAACCGAATTATTTATGGCTATTAGCCTTTGTTCGTTTTATTCGTTATTCGTTTTATTTGCTAGTGCATACTCCGTACACACTCTGTATTAAATTATTAATGCGTGCAGAGTAGAATGGCTCAGCGCCGCCGCTCGCTGTGCCTCGTGCTGGCCGCGCTCTTCTTCGTCGTCTTCTCCATCTACATCTACGGCAAGCCAGCGTCGAGCAACCGCTTCTACGACGCCCACTACACCTCGTCGCCCGTCGACCCCTTCCGCGGCCGCCAGCTCGCGTTCTGGACGGCCTTTCGCGGCATCCTCGACCGCCATGCCCCCGACTGCCCGCCGCCCGAGATCGCGGGCTTTGCCGCCCTGGCGCCGTTCGATGCGCTCGCCGCCAGCCAGAGGCCGCGTCTGATCGTGCTGCCGGACGCGCATCGCGAGACCATGCAGGCGGCGCATGCTGCGTTTGTCGACGAGATTCGCACCGCCAAATCCGTCAAGCCCATCCACACGCCGGGGTCGCGCGGCCTGGTGTCGATGGCCGGGGGCCCGTACTTCCCGCTCTTCCTCGCGCAGCTGCGCATGCTCCGCCGCAGCAACTCGAATCTGCCGGTGGAAGTTTTTCTGAGAGACTCCAGCGAGTACGAGAACCACCTGTGCGAAAAGGTCCTGCCGCAGTACAACGCCAAATGCGTGGTGCTGTCCGAGCTGCTCGGCTCGACCAAACACAAGGGCGTGGAGATCGAGCACTACCAGTTCCGCACGTTTGCCGTGCTCTTCTCGTCTTTTGAAGAGGTTGTCTGGATGGACGCGGACTGCTTTCCGCTGTATAACGTGGAGGACCTGTTGGATTCCGAGCCCTTTGTTTCTACAGGCCTGGTCACATGGCCTGACTTTTCGGCGTCGACTACCTCGCAGCTCTTCTACGAGATCTCGCAGCAGGACGTCCCCCCGATGACACTCCGCGCGGCCACCAAGACAGGCGTGTTTCTCATCTCCAAGAAGAAGCATTTCCTGACCCTGCTGCTCGCGGCATACTACAACTACCACGGGCCATCGCACTACTTTTCGCTACTACTCCAGGGCGCCCCCGGCCAGGGAGACAAGGAGACGTTCATCCAAGCCGCCCAAGCACTGAGAGAGCCCGTCTACGCCGTCAGCGAACGAGTGGGCGCTCTGGGGCGTGTGGTCGATAGCGAGCTGGCCATCTCAGCCGTCGCACAAGCCGATCCAATCGAAGACTTTCGCCTGACGAGCGCCGGGATATGGCGTGTCCAAGACCCAGCAGCCGCAAAGGCCCCTCGCGTGTTTTTCGTCCATGCCAGCCACCCCAAATTCGATGCCAGCGACAACATCTTCGGGTATCAGTGGGACGGGCCGTCCGTGCCGGGGAGACTGTGGACCGGCAACGCAGACGCCATCAGACGGTTTGGCTACGATGCCGAAAGGGCGTACTGGGGGGAGGTCAAGTGGGTGGCGTGCAACTACGAGACGTCTCTGCAAGCCTGGTCTGGTAAACACGGGGTGTGCGACAATATCCAGGCGCGGTGGTGGGATGTTTTTGAGAATGCGCATGACGAGCTCCAGTTTACGGACAGTTAACCACGCTCTGTCCGCTGTATCATATTATGACTGATGATGTACTATAACATAATGCATACTGTCTATTTCCCCGCCTTCTCCCGCAGCCTCTGCTCGTCGGCCTCTTTCAGCTCGGCGTCGATCTGCGCGCCTTTTGACGGGTTGTTTCCGTGGATTTTGGCCTGTCACATTAGCATCGTCCTGTCATGATTGTGGCCAAACATACAGGAGCAGTGGGATCCTTCTTGGCCAGCTCCGCCTGCGGATTCGCCGGCCTCTCGCCCTCTTTGCGCGAGCGCTGCTCCTCGCGGCCGAGGCGGTTGGCGATGGAGCGTTCGTCTTCTACAATATATATCAGTGGCTGTCATAGCAACAAAGGCATAGGGGGCGTACTGGAGTCATTGGCTAGATGGCTCCCCGTCTGTCCCTCCTTGTAGCGCGCGCGGTCGTTGGCGGCGGCCCGGGACTCGGTGCGCTGGTCCTGCGCTTCGTAGATCTGGCGCGAGCCGACGTTGGAGGAGGCGGAGCCGGAGCCGGTTGGTCTTGCGGCGGCCATATCGGGCGAAGCAGATTGATTATGTATGATTGTATGATTGTATAGTTATGTGGGTGTGCTGAGTGGTTGAGAGAGAATGAAGACTACTTATATAAGAATATTTTATAGCGACCAGGGCTGTGACGACGCGGTGACCTCAGCGTGGGTCGTGAGGTCACACTCGACTTGGACATGGTTGATCAGCACTCAGTCTAATTAACTAATCTTTATTCTAGTTATTCTATTCTATTTATCTGTATTTTTGTAAGAGATGTTCATCTAGTGATGTAGTTGTAGAGTTACTAGTATGTAGTTAGTTGTAGTTGTAGTGTCTGACATCACGATAAGATGTGCCCCTCCTCACCGCCCGATAAGAGATTTTCTTTGTGTTCTCCAATTGCGAGAAGAGTGCAATCAAACAGACAGCCCAATTCAATTGCTCCAAATAACAGACAAGACATTAAAAATGGCCAAACGCAAGAGCAAAGACAACGACAACGACGTCGCCATGCGCGACGACAGCGGCAGCGAATCGGTACGTGCCCCAATCTACGAAAGTATTCCCACTAATGTACACAGGACACCGAGCTTATCAACGTCGACTTCGAATGGTTCGACCCGCACCCAGACGTCGACTTCCACGGCCTCAAGAGTCTGCTGCGCCAGCTGTTCGACACCGACGCACAGCTCTTCGACATTTCCGCGCTGGCGGACCTGATCCTGTCGCAGCCGCTGCTGGGCTCGACGGTCAAGGTCGACGGGAAAGAGACGGACCCGTATGCGTTTCTGTCCGTGCTGAACATCAGCGAACACAAGGTAGCCCGCCTTCAAGGAAGAAGAGGAAAAGACATGCCCTGACGGTGTCTAGGACAAACAAGTCATCCAAGACCTGACGAAATACATTGCGCAAAAATCGGCGTCAAACCCGTCTCTCGCTGCGTTGGCGAACCTCCTCTCTCAGCCCGAACCCCCGGCTATAGGCTTGATTCTGACAGAGCGCCTGATCAACATCCCCTCCGAAGTGGTCCCGCCGATGTACTCCATGCTCGTCGAAGAAATCGCGTGGGCACTGGAAGAAAAAGAGCCGTATAGTTTCACGCACTACCTGATCCTGTCCAAGACGTACGAAGAGGTAGAGTCAAAGCTCGACGCGGAGGAGTCGCGGCCGCAGAAGAAGAAGAAGAAATCCGGACTCAAAGAAGGAGGACAGAAGTTCTATTTCCACCCCGAAGACGAGGTGCTCGAAAAACACACGCTGTGCCACGGGCGATACGAGTACACGCACAAACAGGCCGAGGGAGCGGCGGATGCGAAGCGGGCGTTTCAAGAGCTGGGCATCGAGTCGGCGGGGAGTCTCATGTTGATTGAAGCGAGTAGATTTGGGGATGCGGTCCGGGCGATTACAGAATACTTGAGCAGCTAATCATAGTTTAATATATTCATTCATTCACGTGTTCACATTGAGCATCAGTAGCTACTCCCACTGGCTTCCCTTGAGCCGCTGCATCAGGTACTCGACTTCCACCACCTTGGTGATCGGGATGATGATGTTCCTGTACATGGCCACCACCGCCTCGGCATCGATCTTATTGCGGTACTCTTCCAAGACGGGATCGCTGCCGTACGTCTGCGCCTTGGTCTCGATGCGCTTGAGCACGAGCTCCTCGACCTTGGAATTCGTAATAGCCTCGTCAATCCCGTTCCTGTCCGCCGCTTTGATGAGCTGCACAAACCGGTCCGTCTCCTGCTGGAACTTGGACTCGGCCACAAACTTGCCGAAGTGGATGCGCCGCGACAGCGCCTGCAGCAGGTTCACATCACACAAGGCCGAGCTGCCATAGTTTTCCTGCGACGCGCCGCGATCGACGCGGCCGGTCGGGCACACGGCGGGGATGATTTCGGCAATGTAGCGCTTTTTGATGGCTTCGTTCTCGTTCACGTCGTTCGCCCAGAGGATGGCCGGGTACTGCAGCGGCTCGAGGATGGGCGTCTCCAGCGCCAGCGGGAAGAAGGCGTGTTCGTCGGGCGACTCGTAGCGGCGCACGCGCGATTGTATCCTCTCCTGCTCGCGGAGGAGGTAGTCTAGAAGGCTGAGAGTGCTGCCGGGGATGGGCACGCCGCCGGGCACGTAGATGGTTTTGTTGTGCGGGAATTGCGCGCGCTCGATGAGGTGGAAGGTTATGGTGTCTTCGAGGCGGCTGTCACATCGTCAGTTACTCTGTAGTTCTTCGTGGTGATATTGAGAGCATCAAGTGACTTGCATTAGCTGCGCCCGTATGTTGTTCAGGTCCAGCGCCTTGGAGCGGTCGGTCAGGTCGATGGCGGCGTCCATATTGGGTGGACAGAGGGGAGCAGGATGAATCAATTGGACCATGAATTAACGCGAGTTGTAGATGTGTATGGTCACTATGGTGTAGGTGTAGGTGTGACTGAATTATCCACATCCGATTCCGGCGGCCAGGCTATGGCCTCAGGCCGACACCAAGCAATGTGATGTGTCCGTACAACCAGACAACGCAGAATCAATGTACGAATCAGTAACAGTGTTTGCTGTATGGTCAACATTAGCCTGTTATGTAGGTTGAAGAATGACGGTGAAGCACGCAAAGTTGTTTCTGGTTGGATACCTTGCTTTAGAACTGCCTACATAGACAGTTTGTACACGTATAGTATACATGTACTGGTACAACTTACAAGTTATGGTTAACTGTGACAATACCGTATCTTTCCCGCAACCCGCGTAATATTACCCGCTGTAAATACAAATTCACCTCGGCCAGAGCTCAGCATTGCTTCTTCCAGTCAACCATAACCATACAAGTTACACCAACGCATCTCATTCCTAGCGGAGGATCGAGGATACGAGGATACCTCGAGATCAGCTCATGGAGGACTTTCCTCGCGACGAATATCCCCAGGGCCAATGGGACGACGGCGACGAAGATTCTCTGCTGGGCACTGGCCTGACGGTATGCCTTTAGGTCGCGGGGAGCTGCAATGATTCTAATATGTGTATAGACACGCCACCTCGAAGCCTTTGGCCGCAAAGTCACGTCCACCGCAAACCACCTCATGGGCCCCGCCGATCCTCACTACCAGCACGCCCTGACCGACATCCATCGCGAACTGCGCCGGCCGGCCGTGCAGCGGCGGATGTTCTCGCTGTCCCGGACGTCGCCGACAGACCTGGTGCGGTCGAAGCTGTCGACCGCAGAAATACAGTCACGAGCGCTGTCGTCGCTCCCCGAAGAGCTGCTCTTCAACATCCCCGAAGACAACAGCAACTACTCCCTGTTCCAGGGCTTCCAGGCCTCGCTGCCGGAGCCGGATGACAGCCACCACAAATCCCACCGCAGGCGCGGCTCCAAGCAGAAGCAGCTCACCGACGCAGGCTCCAAAGCCCTGCCGTCGTCGAAGAGCGCGCTGCGGACGGAGCGGGAGCGGCTGAACCATCGGCTGGAGATGATGGGCGTGCGGAAGAACATGTGCAGCGCCGAAATCCACGAGATAGACAACAAGATTGCGAACTTGAATAACATGCGGAAAATCGTTTTGGATCGGCTGGCGGGCTTGGAGGTGGACGAGGGCGAGTTGGAGACGCAGAGTATGTTCCTTTTCAGGATGAATATGATAGATGCTGATCTGAATAGTCGTCGAACTGGATAATAAAATAGAGGACATGGAGGATGACGCGGAAGAGAAAGCTGCCACGCCGCCTGAGAAGAATGAAGCTTCCGAAGACGCAGCTCTGGACGCCTCGTTCATGTCTGAATCGATCTATCAGAAACTGCCGACACCTTCTCCCCGAAGTCGAAAAGTGCGATCAATAAGTATGTCCTCTATCTTCTATCTCAAATCTAGCTAATTGGTAGGGAAAAAATCTATGCCCATTCTACACGAACATTTTGCGCCCGGCACGGCGATCAAGGAAATCCCCGCGCACAACGACATAATCACAGCCCTCGACTTTGACTATCCCTTTGGCACGCTGGTCAGTGCAGCATTGGACGATACGGTCCGCGTGTGGGATCTCAACGCTGGACGGTGTACTGGCTTTTTGGAAGGCCACCACGCTTCGGTTCGATGTCTGCAGGTCGAAGACAACCTCGTGGCCACAGGCTCGATGGACGCGTCCATTCGCATCTGGGATCTCAGCCGCGCCCAGCCTGTCCCGCAAACCGACCGCATCAACAAGACGAAAGACGCTGACGCCGACGACGAGGACGGCCAAAAGCAGATCGTATCGCCCTCGCACTTTACCTCCAACATGGCCGAGTGCGAAGTATACTCCCTAGAAGCGCACGTCGACGAAGTCACAGCCCTGCATTTCCGCGGGGACACTCTTATCTCTGGCTCGGCTGATAAAACGCTGCGGCAGTGGGATCTCGTCAAGGGACGCTGCGTGCAGACGTTAGATGTCCTCTGGGCCGCAGCACAGGCATCGACGTCGATATCGGCTAATTCGAGCAACTCCCAATGGCGCCCAACAGGCCGTCTACCAGATGCATCTGCCGATTTCGTCGGCGCCGTCCAATTCTTCGACGCTGCCCTGGCCTGTGGCACGGCCGACGGGATCATTCGATTATGGGATCTGCGTAGCGGCCAGGTGCATCGCAGCCTCGTCGGACATACGGGGCCTATTACATGCCTACAATTCGACGACGTGCACATGGTCACCGGCAGCTTAGACCGAAGCATCCGGGTACCCCCCCTCTTTTCCCCCTCTTTTCCTGGGTGAAGTATAGTCACTAACGATGTTAGATATGGGACCTCCGCACCGGCTCGATCCACGACGCCTTTGCCTACGACAACCCGATCACGAGCATGATGTTCGACAGCCGCCGCATCGCGAGCGCGGCCGGCGAGTCCGTCGTCAAAGTGTACGACAAGACCGACGGGCACCACTGGGACTGCGGCGCGGGCGCAGAGGACAGCGAGAACGGCTCGATTGTCGAGCGCGTGCGCGTCAAGGATGGCTATCTCGTCGAGGGGCGCAAGGACGGCACGGTTGGTGTTTGGACGTGCTAGTCTAAGACACGACGAGGACTGGACGCTCGTATATTATGTATATCTATCGCTGTAAGAATTGCCATTTGCGGTGCGGGGATCGGTAGACGTTGTAGTATAGCAATCATCTCTTTGTACTCATACCTGTATGCCTGAGGCATAAACGATATTACCTCAGGCCGAGGAATTACGCACGGACCACGACGCGCAGAGTCCGCTCGCGTTCTTAATTGCCATGCATACCAGCTACTTATCGTTGATTCATTGTCATCAGCAGAGCATTCAATAATCAATACAAACACTCGAGACTTCCAATCCATTGTCTGTCTTGCTTTTCTTGTTTGACTCGCGGTCTCAACTTGGGCGTCACATCGACCGTCGAGCCAATCAAATGATCAGATGAACCGATACAGCATTCATTGTTGCGATGCATACATGAATGAATGCCATCTCACCAGGCACCTCTTCTGTACACCTCTTCTGTACAACTCTTCTGTACAAACGACGCTGGCAGCATGCTTGTCTGACAAAAAACACATCTCTTGACACCTGTGAATACCGCCATGCCCAAGCCGAATTCCCGTCGAGACCCCGCCTACAGTCCATCTGGTGAGTTCATCTCTAGCCTACTCGTGAATTAGACTAACGGCACAGGACGATACGCTCCAGAGCCAGGCTCCCCAGTGCGCCGCTCCAAGCGCCTGGAGAACGGCAGCTCGCCCATACCATCCATCTATCTCCGCGCCACAACCCCAGATGCCAGACAGCTGCACGAGACGCTGCGCGCCGCATCAGAGAGCCCAACGAAAGAGATGCTGCGCGGCAGGAGCGTCCATTCGAGCGCCACGCCCTCGCCGCCTGTCCAGCGGACCATATCAACTGCATCGACCCCATCAGCGCCTTCGTTAAACCCAGCTATTGCGACTGAAAACGAGGCGCTGGAGCAGAGTGATCGCGGCTTCTCGTTCTTCAGGTATCCGCGTCTGTCGTCGATTGGGTTTGGCAGGAAGCCTGCGTCGCCGGCCATGAGTTCGCAGGCCGATGACCCGTTTGATGGCGACTCGGTGATTTCGTGGCAGCTGGAGCGGGAGTTGCACAGAGACGATATTCAGCGGACGAGGCCAGAGGCATCATATCCTGAGAGCAAGGCTGCGGAGGGTAGGAATATTAGGGCGCCGCCGAGGCGGCTTTCGGGGCTGACGTGGAATGATTCGACGCACTCGGACAATACGCGGAGCATTAATGTTTCTGCTGTGAATGATGATGATTCTCACGACTCTGAAGAGGAGGTTAAAGATGATTCTCACGATTCTCAAGATGAGGTAAAAAATGATTCCCACGAGGTTAAAGATGACGCAAAACCAGAGCCTGAAGTCAAAACTGCGCCTGCAAAGACGGTCATATCGAGTGCCGTGCGCGAGTCTGCAGAGAGTGTGAGTAGGCCGTCAACCGCAGACCGGCCGACTCCTGACAGACACCGCCGCATACCCACGTTTACAGTGCAACCAAATACGAAAGAAGGGTCAAAGTGGCCTTACATTATCACGATTCTGACGGCGCTTGTCGTACTAGCTACAGCATACTTTTTGAAAGACGAGCCTAATCCATTCGCGCACCAACCCAAACCATATCCTATCAACACAACCGACGGCCGGATCATCACGCAACTGTCGAATGAAGTCGACAAACTCGGCGTGCAGATCTCAGCCGTGTCCCAAGACGTGCATCGCCTGACCTACGAGCAGAGACAGATGGTCGACCAGGTCACGATAGTGAGCCCGGTGCCTGCTGACGAGCCACGAATCAACTTTCTCTCTCCAGGCCTAGGGACGCGAGTCGATCTGTCACTTACAAGTCCTAGCATTGGTGCCAGGAGGACACTGCCGCGCCGTCTCTACGAGAGTCTGTCTGGCAAGTACATTCCCCTACCGAATCCGCCTGAAGCTGCGCTCGAAGCATGGGACGATATCGGCGATTGCTGGTGCAGCGCGCCTGGCAAAGACGGACAGGCACAGCTCGCTCTTGAGCTTGGACAACGCGCCATCCTTGATGAAGTTGTTGTCGAACACATCCCAGCGAGTGCATCTCCAGACCCGAGCGTCGCGCCGCGTGAGATGGAGCTGTGGGCTCGCTTCAAGCCTTTCCACCAACACAACCAACACAACGCACCGCCAGCCGAAGCTACCAGCAAGTCCGGCAAAAGCTGGCTCGGTCTGTTCCATTCATCTTCTACACCTTCTACACCTTCATCCCGACCAACCTCGCCACCCCTCTCTTCCCTCCTCGACGCAATCATAAAGACCCTCCGACAAGCATACCCCTCTGAAATGGAAACAGCATACTCCAACGACCGCCTCCTAGGCCCCTCATACTTCCGCCTCGGCAAATGGGACTACGACCGCGCCGGCGACGCAGTGCAACATTTCGCACTGAACGCGCTCATCGACTACCCTGCTCTGCGTGTAGACAAGGTCGTGCTGCGCGTAAAGTCGAATTGGGGAGGGAACCATACGTGTCTGTATCGGGTGAGGCTGCACGGGCATGTTTGATCTATCCTTTCATCCTTTGATTTTTTTTTAGTATTGTTTGTTTCTCGAGCGTGGAGTTTGGTAGTTTCAGGTTTTCTTTCTTTCTGTCTTGACTCTTGCGGCTTGCACAGGATAGGGCTGTACATCGTATCCACCTATCAATACGAGGCCAGGCGAACAGGTTCGTTGACTAGAGTTAACGTGGTCCTTAATTCCCTCGAACCCTATCCATATGGAGTTCCGTAGTACGTAGAGGTCATAGCTCAGCTGTTTCACATTTCATATTTCACATGATAAATCAAGGCCTAGACTCGAACCTGCCCTCTCGATCGTCCTGACAGCACTGAGCTCAGCAAAGTGAAAACATACCAGCTCCTGATGAGAGAAATAACTGGCCGCTCGATCAAGAAAGGCTGGCTCAGTGACTACCGGCCTAGTCTGCATTAGCCCCGCGCCGGCGGTTTGATGTTGATGCTGGCATGGGCGCCGTTGAGCTTTGTTTCTCCTTTCTAAGAAAATATTAGTCTGTTAGTCTGTTAGGCTTTGCTATTTAGTTAGCGGTTGTATGGAGAAGACAGGTACAGTACATAGTGATTGGCCAGGCTGTTCCGTGGACGTTGGAGGACTCGCTTAGACAGCGATAGCGATCAACGTTCACGGTTCTCCGTATTTTGCATACAATTTCAGAACGAAATATGGCATATGGATTGCGATCGACAGCTCGGTTCGTCCGGACGTACTGAGTAGTCAGACATACGGGTGTGTTGGCTAGTTAGACTGGTGTATGGTAATTAATTAATATAGACAATAACACGACAGTACTGACTCGATATTGAATGCATCAATATATGCACGAATATTTATAATTTATTATTTACTCCGTGCCAGTCACGTTACACGATCGGACCGTACCAAAACCGTGGCTCAGATTCCATTTGGCTGTTACTCGAGAGAAATAACTACTCCGTATGTAATTAATAAATGGACAGTAAGTTAAGCGTGTGTTATCGTTAACCTAAATTTATTACCGCGCTACCGGGCCACGCTTGCCTGTTCGGGCGTCTCCCCTGGCTCCTTCTTTCATCGCAGAACAGGAGGCTGGCCTCTTTCTCTGATTCTTAACTACCTCGTCTCAGATAGTTAACTACCACCTTACAGACTACCTGGCACTGACACTGCACCACACTGTCTGACAGGAACCGACAGACCTGGTGCTCTGCTGAGTAAGTGACAGCCGCTCAGACCACTCCCAGACAATCCTGTCGGTTGCTCCCGCGGATAAGGGGTTGCCAACTCCAACTCTGTACACAAACAGACGCCCATGATATGACCCTCGCCCTCTCGTTTCTCCATCCTCGACGGTCTCTTGCATCGGTCGCGTCGTGCGTCTCTGTCTCTGGCCTCGGCCCGGCGGTGTTTGATTTGATTTGATCGACGTTGGAAGTTGTGCACGACACGACCAAATATCGAGACATGACTGTTTCTCCCCCGGGGTCGCCCACGGCCACCCCGACGACACGCCCCATGAGCGCCATTATTCGCCCGCCGCGGAGCATGAGTCGCATGAGCATCGGCAGCAGGCCTGGTGGCAGCCGCGCATCGGACGAGGAGAGCAAGACCGCGGTCAAAGTTGGTATGATTTTACGCTGCGTTCATTGTTTATTTGATGCTAACGTCGTTACTTTTTTAGCCGTCCGTGTGCGCCCGCCGCTGAGACCAACAGACCCAGGCTACGAGTTGATCCCGCAGCGATTCCAGCGCTCCATGGCGCATGTCACCTCGCCAACCAGTTTAGCTGTCGACGTGCCCCAAGGACGCAAGCTGTTTGTCTTTGATCGCGTTTTCCCAGAAACCACAGATCAAGAAGGAGTGTGGGAATACCTGAGTGACAGCGTCCACTCGTTTTTGCAGGGCTACAATGTCTCGATTCTTGCGTATGGCCAGTCTGGCGCTGGTAAATCATATACCATGGGCACGTCTGGGCCTGGAGAGCAGAACGATAACCGTGCTATGGGTGAGACATCTTGAGACATTAAGAGAGTGACATTCTAATTTTTATAGGAATCATTCCACGCGCCGCGCAGCTGCTCTTTGAGAGACTCGACGGCCCCAGACACAGTCGAACCCAGTCGTCTGGGCTTCGCACCCCCGCGAGATATTCCATGAGTTCTCCGCAGAGCTTCAACCGGTCGCCTCTGGAAAAGAACTGGCAGTTGAAGGCTACCTATGTTGAGGTACGTTCCCTTGACACTTCAATCGTTCTCACTAACTTTTTAGATTTACAATGAACACCTGCGAGATCTCCTTGTACCAGACTCAACACCCCTCGCAGATCGTAGCAATGTGACTATCCGCGAGGACGCCAAAGGCAGAATCATCTTGACCGGCCTCCACCAGGTGGACATAAACTCGTTTGAAGACCTGATCGGCGCGTTGAACTTTGGCTCCAGCATTCGCCAGACTGATGCGACTGCCATTAATGCCAAGTCCTCGCGTTCACATGCCGTCTTCAGTTTGAACTTGATCCAGCGCAAGTCGCCAGCACCAGTCCTGTCCGCGAAAGAAAAGCGCATGTCTGTACCTCTAGAGGCCCTCACATCGTCCGACGCAGTGGTCACCGTGGACAGCAAACTCCACTTTGTCGATCTTGCCGGAAGTGAACGTCTCAAGAATACAGGCGCTTCTGGCGAGCGAGCCAAGGAGGGTATTTCTATTAATGCCGGCTTGGCCAGTCTCGGCAAAGTCATCTCGCAGCTGTCTTCTCGCCAGTCTGGTGCTCACGTATCCTACCGCGACTCGAAGCTCACTCGTCTACTCCAAGACTCGCTCGGCGGAACTGCCATTACATACATGGTTGCCTGCGTTACTCCGGCCGAATTCCATCTGAGCGAGACACTAAACACCGTGCAGTACGCCCAGCGGGCCAGAGCCATCCAGAGCAAGCCTCGCATCCAGCAAATTACCGATGAAAGCGACAAGCAGGCCGTTATCGAACGTCTCAAGGCTGAAATTGCCTTCTTGCGCCAGCAGATCCGCAGTTCCGAGGTCGGAGACAGGAAAAGCGTTGTACTGCCTGAGCGAGCCGAACGTAACAGTGACCGGGAGATGGAACTGCAGAATCACTTGCTAGATATGCAAGAAAGCTACACATCCCTAAGTCAGCGCCACGCCAAGTTGGTCTCGGAAATCAGCAAAGCTTCAGACATTCAAACCGAAGACCCAGATGAACTCGCAGCTGCCATTGGAAACAGCTCTGTCGAGAGACTGAAACGATCCCACTCTTTTGCCGAATCTGTAGAGCAAGTTGTTCTCGAATATGAAAAAACCATTCAGAGCCTGGAGTCATCGCTATCAAACACCAGGTCTTCCTTGTCTACGACGGAAAGTTCTTTGCTCGAACGAGAAAGCAAATGTGCATACATGGAGACTCTCAATTCACAGCTACAAGCAAGGGTACAGAAGTTGATGGAGCGTGAGACCAGCACCGAACATTACCTCCATGACCTTGAATCTAAGATCGATGGCCATTCCAACGGAGACGAGAAGAACTCGGCGCTGGTCAATGAGCTACGCAAAGAAATAGCTCGCGCACGCGACAACGAAGCAGGCTGCGAAGACTACATTTCTACTCTGGAAGAGCGCCTCGCCGAGGCCGACCAAGACCTGGAGCTGATGCAGCGCGAGATCAACAGACTAGAGCACGTCATTGACCGACAGAGGAACCTAGGAAAACTGGACAACCTTCTCTACGAACTGGACAGCATCCAACAGAATGGAGCCAAATCTCGTGAAGCCGAATCCGATAACAAGCCACTGCGAAACCGTGGCAACACCCTGGATATTCTGACAGAAGCAGTGGAGACTGCCATCCCTGAGGATGACGACGAGGATCTGGCCGACGAGCCTACCGAGCTGTCCAAAGAAGCGGATGAAGAGACTGTGCAAAACGTTGAAGCAGAGGCACCCGAAGAGCCCGTCAAAGACGTGCAAAGCCCAGCTCAGTCTGAGTTTGTTGCCGAGAAATTAGAAAACGTCACACAGGAACTGCTCGACCTGCGGGTGCAGCACGACTCCACGCAGACCGAGTACGATCTTCTCGCTGCTAAATACGAGGAAGCACTGCGAACCATGGCCGAAATGCAAGACCAGATCGACTTCACTCGCCATCCCGCGAGACCATTGAATGCGGACACTCCTATTGACAGCCCCCGTTCGCAAACTTTTTTAGACAACATCAAGACGCAGGAATCCAACACTGGCGGACAACATTCATCTTCGCGTTCGCTCTCTTCGGAGTTGTCCTCGGTAGAGCAGTCGGGCATTTCGCAGGATACCTCTGATACTACCGTCATGTCGATACAGGAAGAAGAGCCCGTGGAGAATGGCCACTCCGCACAGTCCGAAGACGAGATCAAGGCTTTGCGACAGCTTCTGACCGAGCACGAGGAGGGCATGAACCTTGTTGCCCAGAAGTATGCTCAGTTGGAAGCCGAACACGACGACACTCTTGTCCTTGTGGAGCAACTCAAGTCAGACCTGCAGAAGTCTCGCACTCCCCAGTCGCCTACGACTCCTGTTTCGAGTGGATCTTCAGTTATTCGCAGAATGACAAGCCAAAACCTCATGTCCACAGTCGATCGTGCTCATCGGTCTCTTGCCGCGTTGCGTAACATTGCTGCCGAGGAATTCGAGCAGAGCCCAGACACCATGCAAAACTTTGAGCAGAACCTGAATGCAGCAATGCACGAACTGCATCTCCGCATGGAGCGCATCCAAGCACTCGAGTCTGAGAATGCCAATGTCAAGAAAGAGATGGAAATGAAAGCTACCATCATCTCTGGCTTGACCCGCGAACGCTCCAGTTTGCAAGGTGCCAAGCCGATGGATGTGGCAATGGTTTCTCAGATGCGCGATCAGATACTCCAGCAAGAGAACCAGATGAAGGAGATGCAGGATGCCCACGAGAGCCGAGAGCAAGAGCTGCTCGCCAAGATTGACACTCTCAACACGGAAATCGCATCTCATTCCGATTCCCGCGCTGTTGACGTTGACACTGTCGAGACCGACGCGCCAGCTGGTCTTTCGGAAGAGTCTCAGGTCCGCCTTACACAGCTCGAATCCGAACTCTCCGAATGGAAAGGCAGACACGAGACTGCTGTTGTGTCGTTGGAAACGTCTGAGCAAAAACTGCAGGAAACCGCTGCTGAATTGTCGGCTGCGCTTGCTTCAGTTGACGCTCTGCAAGCCCAGCATGCCAGCTCTACTGAATCGCTGGCTAGGGAGAAGGATGCTCTGTTGCAGGAGCTCGAAGAGGAGAGAAAGAACCAAGAATCTCATATCGCCAGCTTGCAATCGGAGATTGACGAACACAAGTCCATTATCTCGACTCATCTGGCCGCTATTGCAGACCTCGAGGCATCCCACGCTGCTGTTCATGAGCAACTCACACATTACATCTCGACCAAAGAGGCCAACGATGCCAACTCTGCTGTCTACCAGTCGAGGATAGCCGAGCTTGAGGATCAACTAGACTCACACAGAGCTCTTGTTGACAGCCACGAACAAGACCTGGCAACACTGCGGGATGCTCACCAACAGCACCTGTCTGACTTGGAGGCCAAGGTCGCTGCTGCAGACTCAGCCACAGCCGAGCATGATTCCTTGATTGAGAAGCTGAATGCCCAGCACGAAGAAGCTCTCGCAGCTCTGAAATCTGACATTTCAGGCTCCAAGGACGACTTGACGGTGTTGCTGAAGTCCATTTCCAAGGTACTGGAGACTGAAGTCACCCCGGTGACTATCTCTGATCAACTCGAAGACCTTGTCTCCGAAAAACGTGGCCTGGAAAGCAAATACGCCGATCTGATCGATACAAACGAGGGTCTTCTGAAGCAGCTCGAAGCCAAGGGTGTCGTTGCTGACGAGCCAAAGGCTGCGAATGAGGAGCACGAGTCGAAGATCCAGGAACTTGCCATCCTGGTTGCCACCCTCGAGGAACGCGTCCAGGAGAAGGAGGAACTTCTCAAGAAGAAAGATGCCACGATTGACGACATCACCGCCGAGAAGCAGAAGAGCGTCCGCCTGGTTGAGGAGCTCGAGGAGCAGATTACCAGCACCTTTGATCAGCATCACAATCGTCTTTCGGTCATGCAGAGCGAACGCCTGCAAGCGCTTGAAGACGCCAACGCCAAGGTCTCCAATCTCGAACGAGAGATTGAGACTTATCAAGTCCGTATTGAGCAGCTCGAGGTAAGACTAGCAACCCATTGCGTATTTGACGAAATACTAACTTTTGCAGCTCCAAATCAAAAACAGCGGAAACGATCCAGCAATGGATCGCACCAACTCTCTCACCTCCAACCTTCGCAAGAGCACTTCCAACACATCACTCCCGTCTCCTCCCCCAGCAATTCCTCTTCCGCCTTTGCCCAATATTGCTGCCGCATCTGGAAACACCAGCATGTCTCCGCCCAGCTCTCGCCATACTAGTCGGGAACTGGTCAGCACTCAACTGATGGAAGATCAAGAAGCTCGCATCAAGACAATCGAAAAGCATCTCTATGCCGAGAAGCAACTTACGGCTACCTTGGAAGAGGCGCTCGGCGACCTCGAGACTCAGAGCAACAAGATCAAAGCCGACATGGAAGGCTGGAAAAAGAAGGCCTGGCAATACGAGGATGAGCTCCAGACCCTCCGCAAGGAGCGCAACTCCACCCGTCTTTCTCTTCAAGCTGTCGAGGAAGAACGCAGTGCTCGCCGCGAAGCCGAGGCTGCTCGCGCTCAGCTGGAAGAGCGAATGAACGCGATCAACAAAAAGAAGAAGAAGAGCACTCTGAACTGTTTCTAGGTGTCTATTCTATTATATCCTGTAACTGTACATTGAAAGGAATTTTCCTATCCTTTTATTTCTTATGTCTCGTTTTCTTATCCCTTCCTCCCTACCGAGACTATTCACCTTTCCTTCCGCCCCCTTTTACGCACGAACGAGCAGGCTGCTAGCCTGATGTACATGCCTTGTCTTTTCTATTCTTCTCTTCTGTATTCTCTATTTCTCCATGTTCCCCTTTATTCGATTCATACATACCCCTTCGCCTCACAACTGTCACGATATTTCCCGTCTGTACTTATTCTTCTCGCTTCGTTTCTTGTCTATTTTCAATATTTCGCCATCCTGCACAAATGACGACCATGGATAACGTTGGTGGGAACAGTTGAATTGACTTTGATATACATCATCCATTACGTATAAGTTCTCTGTAAATGTTAATTAAGAACGGAATGTGATGTTAACAGTTAAGCTAAGAGGACGTCTTATCGATAGGCGATAAGGTCAAGCTTATCACATGACGTCGGACAACGCGTCATGACAGCTGTCTTGATTTCGAACCCATCAAGATCCTCCCATTGAGGGGCCACTATAAAACATAACAAAAGAAGGAAAAAAGAATGGCCCGCTCCAACATAATCATAATCCACCCAGACCTCGGCATCGGCGGCGCCGAACGCCTGATCATCGACGTCGCCCTCGCGCTGCAAAACCGCGGCCACCAAGTCACCATCTACACCTCGCACCGCGACAAATCGCACTGCTTCGAGGAAGCGCGCGACGGCACGCTGGATGTGCGCGTGCGCGGGCACACACTCTTTCCGGCGTTGTTGTTTGGGCGGTTTCACTTGTTGATGGCGGCGTTGCGGCAGCTGCATTTGACTGTGTCTGTGTTTGCGGAGATGGGGCGGACGGACAAAAAGAAGCAGCAAGAAGGGTATGACAATGACGTGTTTATCATCGACCAGTTATCGGCCTGCGTGCCGATCCTCAAGACCTTTGGCGAGCGCTATGCGCGGATAGGCGGGCAACAGCGCGTTCTGTTCTACTGCCATTTCCCGGACCAGTTGCTCGCGCGCCGCAACGAGGGGAATTTCGGGCTGCGGCTGCTGAAAGAAGCCTACCGCTACCCGCTGGATTGGTTCGAGGGCTGGGCGATGAGTGCGTCGGACAAGGTCGTTGCGAACTCGAGGTTTACGCGCGGGGTGGTCGGAAGGGTGTTTGGGAGGGAGCGGTTGGGGGATGTCAAGGTTGTGTATCCGTGTGTGGATACGAAGGAGGCTGTTTCTGAGGAGAAGAAGACGGAGGTGGTGGAGGGGACGCTGTGGGATGGGAAGAAGATTCTGCTGAGCATTAATCGGTTCGAGAGGAAGAAGGGCATTGATCTGGCGGTTCGGGCGTATAATGGGCTGTCCGAAAAGGCGCGGAGAGGGACGCGGTTGGTTATTGCTGGTAAGTCTAGCCTTTGTGTGTCATGGGTATATACTGATATAAGAAGGTGGCTACGACAATCGTGTCCAAGAAAACGTGCAATATCACAAGGAGCTCGACGAGCTCGCAACCGGCCTGGGCCTGCAGACCGCCACATCGACAACGGTCATATCAGCGCTCTCAATACCGGACTCGATAGACGTGCTATTCCTACTTTCAGTGCCCTCCGCATTCAGAGACACGCTTCTGTACAACGCGAAACTGCTGCTCTACACCCCGGTAAATGAGCACTTCGGCATCGTCCCCGTCGAGGCAATGCACGCCGGTTTGCCGGTTCTGGCATCGAACACGGGCGGTCCATTAGAGAGTATCGTCGAGGGCGAGACCGGCTGGCTGCGAGACGCAACGCAGGTCGACGAGTGGACCGCCATAATGCGCAAGGTGCTGCTGGAGACGACAGAAAAGGAATTCGCGAGGATGGCGGCCAACGGGAAGAGGAGGGTTGAAGACGAGTTCTCGCTACGTGCGCTGGAGGATAAGCTGGAAGATGAGATTCAGGATATGCTATCATCAGCCAGGCGGCCGTTTGAGAGTTTGCAATATTTCCTGCTTGCTTTCTTGTTGCTGGGCATTGTTGGCGCTGTTGGTGTCACTTTGGTCCTGCGGAGATTGTGATTGGATGTACTATATTTTTCGGTGTTCAGGTTCATTTGATAGTCAATTGTATATACTGTATACTTCGATCTAAATAATTCAATATGTTAAATTTAACGTCGTGTCGATGTAAGTGTTCATGGACCACGTGATCACGTACCGTACTTCACCGCCTGATGCACGGTCCCACCTGATGCATGATTTCAACACCTTACATATAAATTATTTTGAAGCTTTACAATACTATATAATAATAATATATAATAAATCTTTGGAGGTTTACTAAATGAGATATAAGGAATCTAATAAGCTAAATAATAACT
>WTTZ01000091.1:0-100340 GCA_011750695.1 Penicillium sp. OUCMDZ-019 | reverse complement strand
TAATTATCTATCTTACTCTATATATATTTAGCTTTCCCATAAGTTTTTTATTATAGCTATTCTTTAGTATAAAGAGTTTTACTATTTTCCTATTATAGCTATTCTTTAGTATAATGGCCTTCACTGGTTTATAAACTTCACATCTGTAGGGGTTAAGGCTCAGCTCATAGGTGTATCATCACCATAGGGTTGAGTGCTAATCCTCACATTAATTTGGACACTGAATTTGATGCATAATCGGGCACCGAATTGGGATATCCTATATGAGGGTGAATTATACGCTGAGTTATATAACGAATCCGGTAAGGCGGTAATAATCCGCTGTCAATTCTAGATGTACGATCCGATTTTTGTCAACCATATTCAAGGTTGATTTCTTTCGTACATCCACATCAAATCTAACATTCTCGTCATATACTGGCTAGTATATATGCACCCCGAGCTCACGTACCTCCGACACTGCAAGTCAAAAGCGCTGGTTTCGAGATCAATCCACATTGCCCAGGTAGTATCATAACAGCTTTTCTTGGGTTTTCATTTTACCATGATAAAACCTCAAGATAGGTTCTTCTCCGAGGGTCAGGGCTACTTTGGCCCAAGAGAAAACCCGATCACGGAAACTCATTGCAATGTCTGGGATTGGGATCAACTGCGAATGATCAAGGTCAAAGGCACCGCCAAACTTTTCCCGCCTGACGAGGACAGAGAGGTTCCAATTTTGTCTCAATTCGCTGACTACCTTTCACCGGAAGTTCGCGCAGTCACAGTTGACGACGATGAGCTACTCACCGGAGTCTCGACAGATCCGAAAGAGGATGATACTCCATTCCTTGCGTATCTTCCCTTCTCGGCTATTGGATCGTTGGCCAGTTGCCGTGTGATACAGTACTCCAAACTTCAAGAGCTGGACCGACTTGGACCAGGTGTTGATCTCTCATTATACGAAGACGAATCGGGGAATCCCCAAAAAGTTGCCTTCAAATTCAACCCAATTGCAAAAGACCGGAGACTGCAGATGGCTTGGAATGAACTGAACATTCTCAAATGTCTACCACCACATCCAAATATAGTACCATTTGATCGTATTGTCCTCGATGATGTGGAGTCTCGGGTGATTGGGTTCACAACAAAATACATCCCAGGCGGAACTCTCGAAAATCCAAAGGTGCTTTTCCGATTCGAGTGGCTGAAACAGCTTACCAAACTCGTGGATTTTCTAAATCTGAAGCTGGGGATAATGCATCAAGATATTGCACCCCGAAATCTTCTCATAAATCCTGACACGGACAATCTCCTTCTTTTCGACTTTGATTGGACTTCATGTGAAAATAAAGACCTAGAGGGTGGTCGAGATGACGTGACTGGCGTCGTATTCACCCTATACGAACTCATCACGAACGATACACACTTCGCAAGTATTCCACACTGGGACCGGAATATGGACATGGTGCAGAGTATCTCAGAGTGGCCTTGTAATCGCCAACTGGACTCTGAAGTATCGACATTCCGCAATTTTTTGGATGAATGGGTAGCAACACGAACATCCGATGGGAACATGGAACGATATCTCAATGCACCCAACCGACTTACATGGCCGGACCTACCAACGGCACCAGACTACAATGTTCCTTTTGAGCTGTGCAAAAATGTTAATGGGGAGCCGATTTGGAGGACGGGCCCGCGGTCGAGACGCACTGCAATGAAGAATGAGCAGTATGTCTTTCGCTGGGAGAGGCCACCACAGAGCAGGTTATTGAAAAATGTCGAAAAGAGTATATAATAGCTAATTTATAAAAGGCAGCCTTCAATTACACCAATACAGATGTGATTGATGAAATATATCTAGATATATTCCACTAACTTAGACGAAATCAAGGTACTCCCCGAACCCCTAGTACCTGACAATCAGCCATCGAGACTTAACACAGTTTGTTGAGAAGGCGATGGGAGAAAATACTTCTCATAGTAGAAGAGAGCTAAGTATTACTTACTGGATACTTGCTTAAAGACAACCTTGGAAGATTATACTGTGCTAGGGTCTCGGGGTACTTTAGAATCTCCTCATTTACTTCTCCTCAGTGACTACATTGCATGTTATTCCAAGTCATCTTGCTTTCTTATGCAGAATATCCGCTTCTCCTCACTTCATATCGCCTCTTTTACTCGCATACCGCTGCTTTTATCCGTTTTCCTTCATCTACCCCAGACCAAGAAACCAGCTTTATCCAATCCCATACAGGTATTCGATGATAATAAACAAATCACTGTCGATGTAACAAGGTTTCCATTAAGCCCATTTGCTGCGGATGTCGTCGGCATTACCTTCCGTGCATTCCACTTCGTAGACAGAGCGGACTGCAACATGCTGTATGTAGAGACGTGACGCGTTGATATGCAGCCACATGCCCTAACCCTATCCAATAGCATCTTGTCGGTTGTCGATTTACTTGCATTCTCCAAAAATAACCTTTCCTTTTACTTTATGTATCTGTATAAAATTTCCAAGACATTTCGAGTGAGACATCTTTGACCAATCTTCTATCCGTGACGATTCAGTAGCCACTGATGTTGGCTTGGATAATTCACCCAAGAGGCATTAGGTAGACCAGTTCCACGCACGACTACCAATTGGCTAGCAGAATTACTTCCATTGAATAGAGCCGTTAGAAGATCGTTGTCTAACTGCTATAATTGGTCTCGGCCTCGCCTTGTCAATGTACTACCAGGGTTCCCCGCATAATGCCTGTCTTTAAGGTCGTCTGGACCGTGAGTGGCGCCTCCGCATGTCATATAATAAAAAGAACTGATGTGTGATTGAGAGAATTAAAATGGCTATATTTCCAGCAGTCAATTGGCAGAGTCAGAGATACTTTTGTGGGGAATGGCCTTTTGAAGTCAAGGATAGCCCTAACCCTAGGATGTCTCAACCGCGTCTGAAGCCAATATCAACCTTCTTTCATACATTGTCTGGTACATTTGTCAAACTAATAAAGTATCAGGGCTAAATTGTGTTTTTAGTTTGTTTTTGATGCGTTAAGTAATCTGGAATACCTAATTGGTCGTAACTAAGCTTGCCAGGTCACCAACTTGCTGAGGTCGGTAGAATCTCTTGCTTCAACTCTCCACATCCTGCAATATTCAATGGATATTAATGCTACCTATAGCCTTAAGATTCAATGCGGGGATTTCCTGTGCGGGGACAATGAGTACCTAGGCATACAGCCACCTGGGCAGGTCATGCGGAGTGTCTTTCAATCAGGGCTAGCAAATATATATAGAAGGGATATGCCCATTTATCAGTGAAGCTGCCTTCCATAAAACGTCTTTCAACTAGATAAATTCATTGATATATTTTAAACTTCATCATGACTGTTCCAGAAGAGGTAGACATCATAGTATGTGGTGGTGGGAGTACTGGCTGTGTGCCAGCTGGTCGTCTCGCGAACCTGGATCACAACCTCCAGGTTCTGCTCATTGAAGCCGGCGAGGACAATTTGAACAATCCATGGTAGATACTCTCATGCCTGACTTCCTTTTTGTAAATGCCTGACACTAATATCAAGATCAGGGTATATCGCCCGGGAATCTACCCTCGCAACATGAAGCTTGACTCCAAGACCGCTTCCTTCTACCACTCCCGGCCATCAGAATGGCTAGATGGCCGTCGTGCAATTGTTCCTTGTGCACATATCTTAGGAGGTGGAAGTTCTATCAATTTCATGGTTAGACTTAATTCTTTCTAAATCCTGTGAAATTTAACCCTAACTCTGAACCATGGCTAAAATACTACAAACTTTGTGACTAGATGTATACACGAGCATCAGCATCCGACTACGACGATTTCCAGGCCAAAGGCTGGACCACCAAAGACCTTCTACCGCTCATGAAAAAGCATGAGACCTACCAACGAGCGTGCAATAACCCTGACGTCCATGGGTTCGAAGGCCCCATCAAAGTATCCTTTGGAAACTACACGTACCCGATCATGCAAGACTTTCTTCGTGCAGCGGAGTCACAGGGAATTCCCGTGACGGATGATTTGCAGGATCTCACAACTGGGTAAGCCACGCACATGAAGCTGTATCTATATAGGCGATTTGCTAATGGATAATCAAGACATGGTGCAGAGCACTGGCTCAAGTGGATAAATCGAGACACTGGTATGCATATACCTGGATCCCTTCTGTTTGATAGTGAGCTAATATAATTTGTGTATAGGTCGTCGAAGCGATGCGGCCCATGCCTATGTCCATAGCACTCGAGCAGAGCATAGTAACCTGCATCTAAAGTGCAACACAAAAGTGGACAAGATCATAATCGAAAACGGCCGGGCAGTCGGCGTGGTCACCGTGCCCACCAAATGGGTTGGAAGTGGCGAGCCTCCACGAAAAGTCTATCGTGCACGCAAACAGATAATCATATCCGGAGGAACTCTGAGCTCTCCTCTGATCCTGCAACGTTCAGGTGTCGGTGATCCCGAAAAGCTGCGTCGTGCAGGTATCAAGCCATTGGTCGATCATCCGGGCGTCGGTCTCAACTTTCAAGATCATTATTTGACATTTTCCGTTTATCGAGCTAAACCGGAGACTGAGTCGTTTGACGATTTTATCCGTGGGGATGCTCAAACTCAGAAGAAGGTCTCTGAAGAGTGGAATCTTAAAGGCACTGGTCCCCTTGCCACCAATGGTATTGATGCTGGGGTGAAGATACGTCCTACTGAGAATGAGCTGGCTCAGATACGTTCCTGGCCTACCCCTGATTTTCAACGGGGATGGGACAGCTACTTCAAGAACAAGCCCGATAAGCCGGTTATGCATTATTCTGTTATATCTGGGTAAGCAACTAACAACATACTGTTTCTTTTTCTCTCTCTGTCTGTTGCCGTGCATGAATATACCTTCCATTCTAACCAGATCTACAGATGGTTCGGTGATCATATGTTGATGCCGCCGGGAAAGTTCTTCACCATGTTCCATTTCTTGGTTAGTAAACTAATACTGAAAGATAAAAATGATATCAAGACTGACCTTTCTAGGAATACCCATTCTCCCGTGGATGGATACACGTAAAATCGGCCAATCCGTACGATGCCCCAGACTTCGACGCCGGATTCATGAACGACAAACGAGACATGGCGCCCATGGTGTGGGGCTATATCAAGTCTCGCGAGACCGCACGTCGAATGTCTGCATATGCCGGTGAAGTGACGGGCATGCACCCTCACTTTGCACACGATTCAGCGGCTCGCGCGTCGGATATGGACTTGGAGACGACCAAGGCGTATGCAGGGCCTAACCATCTTAGTGCTGGTATTCAACATGGTATGAATATGTTTCCTTCCGTTATCAAGAGTTAGATCGGACTGATAGTTGATGTGGCTTGAATATAACAGGCTCATGGTCGAATCCCCTCGAACCTACCAAGCCACCAGCAGAGACTTACCTCAACTCCAACAAGCAAAGCGGCCATCCGGAGATTCAGTATAGCGAGGAAGATATCAAACACATTGAGAAATGGGGTGAGTACACTATCACATTGCTACTTACTTGGGCATTATCTCACCGGGATGAATGAACAGTTCAACGACACGTAGAGACAACCTGGCACTCCCTCGGCACATGTAGCATGGCACCCAAGGAAGGAAATTCGATTGTCAAGCACGGAGTCCTCGATGAACGTCTCAATGTTCATGGCGTGAAGGGCTTGAAGGTAGCTGATCTATCGATTTGTCCGGACAATGTTGGATGTAACACTTTCAGCGTAAGTACCTACTATCCATAAAAGATATTACATCATGCTAATCTGGAAAATCAAAAGACTGCGCTTCTTATCGGAGAAAAGGTCGCTGTCCTGGCGGCAGAGGATCTGGGTTATTCTGGTTCGGCGTTGGACATGAAGGTGCCTACTTACAATGCACCAGGAGAGGTTCGGAATCTTGCACGGCTGTGAAAGTTGTTAAATAACTACACATCATGACCTTTTATTCTTATGTATATTTCGGAATTTTTGATTAACATAGCCGATCACCAAATTGATGATATTGAAAAGGCATCAAATCGTCTTTTGACGCGTAATAGAACACTGGAAGAATCTAAAAGTTTCGGTATAATCCATCTGGATCCAGATATCACTGAGGTTTGGGTATAGCAAAGTATCACATTCTAAGAGAGCCATCTACACATTGTATCTAATGAAAAAAAAAAAAAAACATAAGCAATCCAATGAGGGAATTTACCCAGATATATAGGTAAATATGAAAACAAAACAAAATAAAATCTAAACATCCAGATATCTTCCCACCCATTTCCTTCTGATCTATTACCTATTGTACCTTCAACTCCCAATTTACAAAACAAACAAAAGTAAATTGTCTAATATAAAACAAATGAGAGAGAAAAGTGCTCAATCATCAATAATTCCCCGCGACAAAGCCGCCAGACTAGCCTCGTAGCGCACAGGATTGTGATCCCCAAGCATACCAGAGCTGAACTGCATTTCCCCAAAATAAGACTCCACGTTTCGAATGAATTTGAGCTGAACTCTGGTAGCAGGTCTGCCCAATTGGGGATGATGGTCGTGGTTGAAGTGGTGCGTTGTCCCCGCTGTCGAGGACGTGAATGCGTTGCGTTGCAAGACACGCATGGTATCTACCACGAAGACTTCACCTGGTGGGAGAAGTTTTGGAGCGAACATTTCCTCGCGGAGGCTCTGTAGGGCTGTCCATGCCCAGGTATCCTCGCCAAGACCTTCGCCGGCGTTCATTGGTATTGGAGGCTGGTTCACGTAGAACTTGTTCAAGATGCTCTGTCTCAGGCCCTCCCAGACACGGGACCGAATGTGTGTTTTTGAGTCTGTGGTGTCGTTTTTGAATGATAGAGCCACTGCCCGAAGGTCATGAAGCGTTCCGAGAGATAGGCTTGGAACGACGTCTTTCCCATTCACTACTGTAGTGACGAGGCCGCGTGTAGCACGTCGAAGGAATGGCGACATACATGCCGCTGGCCCGAATGCGTATACATGAATAGGGCGGTTAGTTGGCAGTGAGAATGTCTTTGCGGCCTCCTGTTGGTGGTTTACCGTTAGTAGAAGCGGCCGTGTTGCTTGAAGGGCTGATGTCGTCACGAAGGAAGGCCCTGAGGTATCGGCATTTGGCTGCGAGATCATTGTTGCAAGAAGAGCGGCCACACCACCGCCAAGTGAGTGGCCACAGAATATTACGCCGTAGTCCGAGAATTCTTCGAGGGCAGCTTTGATGGTTGCCATGACTCTTCCACCGCCGCCCTCTAGAAGGCGTTTCGCCGATGCGTGCATGCCTTTGTGGACTTTCCAGTTTTTACCTTGCCATTCAAGGTCGTCGTAGTCACATGTCATGTCTGTTAGGATATCCTCGAAGCCCCAAGTTCCTCGAAGAGCAAGCACAACCGCTTTTGATTCATGATCAAGAAAGAGGTAGTGCACAAGAGGGAATCCACTCTCCAGCTCTCCAGCGGAGTTGGTGCCGCCGGCAGGGTCGACATATGATGATAGGAGAATGGTGGATTGCGGGAGCCCAGTCATGTTGGAAAAAGAACTATGTTCATGGTTCTCGAGGTCATAATATTGAATTGTCTTCTGTTCGTGTGGTACTCCCATGACTTTTAGTGCATTGGAGCCGTACGATGCAGATGAAAACCGACAGAAGCGACGGATGTTCTTGACTAAATGATTGTTCGGAAAAATCCCTGGCACCAGACCGTTGCGATTGAGGCCGACAATTGTTGATTCATCTTCGTAGACGCTTTTTCTAGGCCGAGGAGCGAGTATGAGAGACGTCTCGGAGCTGGTAGCCATAGAGTAAATACTAGGTACGAATGAACGCGAGCGTCGATGGGATTGAGCAGATCCCGGTGGTACATCATGTTCTTGCCGAGTTCGAGATAGCGAACTGCTGCTTCGGAAATGAGTCCGAGTATAAGATGAAGATCCGGGGCGGCTTTCAATGGAATGAATTGAGTAAGAGTCGGCGTGGGCTACAAAAGACCCAGAATCTTTATCAGGAAAAGGGCTTGTCCTGGAGGAAGGTCGGTTTGGTTGGGGAAGTCTGCTCGTCGTTGGTGAAGGTGTTGAACGATATCCAGAATACTCATTTGCTGGCAGTGGTGGAAGAGATCGGTTCATGCTTGCCAGGGTAGGCGCATACAGGCGGTTTTTATTTGACCGCGAGTTCCGGTTGTCTGATGTGACAGCTGTAGTCCTTTTTTGATCTTCACCTTTGCTTGTCCTAGGTATCGCTGAGGATCCGGTGCCATTAGACTTTGCAGGTGTCTTTTTGGTCAAGCTTTTGTTTTTAGGCGCTGACTTGTCGCTTGGTCCAGCCTTCACTTTCTGTGTAATCTTTGAGAGCGATGCTTTCCCAAAGGAAGTTCGAGGTGTTTCGGAACCGCTCAGTGACGATGAGCTCGTGACATGGCGTGGTCTTTTACGCCCTTCGTTCGCAAGGTTTTCTGCTGAGGTAACTGATGGTGATACTTTTTCGTTTTTAATTTTGCCCGTATTGGAACCATCAGTCGTATCATTAGAAACTTCTGTGACATCTCTATCACTAGGAGACCCCGAGAGCAAGGTCGGATGGTTTTCAAAACCTTCTGCTCGCAAATCTGTACTTTGCGACTCATTGAATGCAGTTCTAAACACGACAGTGTGTCTGGGCAGGCGTTTAGTGTCTGACGAGGCCTGGTCATGATGGAACCTTTCTTCAATCATCGTTGTTCCTGGAGGAGCAGCAATCTCTGCGGTGTCGTCATCAAATATATCCACCGTGATAGTACGTGCTGTAACCAAATCCGTTCTAACCGAAGCACGACTGCCGTGAGGCAACTGTCGCATGATATAATGACGGAAGTCTTCATCTGAGAATTGACTATGGACGACGGCAGGCGATGTATCCCATGAATAGGAAGGTGGTTCATTTGGGTTATGAACACGTTCCACGGCATCAAATGGTTTTTGATCTCCAGTAGAGTCCAAGAATGATGCCGGTCGAGACGAATCGTCGATGTCGCCCAAGGTATTCTGCGAATATTCAGCAGTCTGGGTTCCAATGACATCTGCTCTCAAACCATTATCCAGGATCACAACATCCCATATAGTAACCTCGCCTTCCGTCTCGCGCAGCTGTCTCTCAGAATTTAGACGACCCCAGCGCTGCAACAAAGCGAATCCTATCGATCCCACGAGCAAATCCCCAACGCCGACGACATCGCTATCCTCGTCTTCATCATCCTTTTTAGAGAATTCTCTGCGAATAAGAGTCACGATTGCTGCGATAGCCCGCGAAGACTCTGTCGAGCCTAATATCGCATCTAGTGTGTATAAAAGATTTTGGGACAAGTTGGATAGAGAAGAAAGTGCAACTTCAGACAAATGGAAGCCTGCAGATGCAAAAAACGAAGTGGATGTCACAGTTGAATGCAAAGCCGCCAACTAGATGCAACAAATATTAGATATTGATTGACCTTAGTATCGTGAAAAGTGGTTTAACTCACACTACGTTCGAGCAAGCTCTCGGCTTCTATTCTGCCATACTCGCCATGGCTGTGGTCTGCAACGTCACGACCAGCTCGCGTTAGTATAGCTTCCACAACAGCCCTGCTAAGTTCCAGGCCAGTCAGGGTAGTCACTCTAGCGCCACCTAGTGCAGCACCGCCAAAGTAAGTTCCAATACGCAGAGAAAGAGAAGTCGACTGCGCGAAGAGGGATACGACTGAGGCAATGGACTGGGGAAGTAGAGTAGTCGCACTTTTGGCGGCTGCGGTAATCAACGAGCTACCAGAATTACCATTGATACTTCCATCCTCTTGTGCTGTACTTTTGATAGGTTTTTCATCGGCGGGGTTTTCAGTCATGACTTCTGTAGCTAATTCTTCATCGCGGTACTCGTCAACGTTGTCGGCGCAAGGTTTTGCAGTATATTGTAAAGGGCTAAGTAGGATGAAAAGACGGACTAACAACATGCATTTCCATCTTTCATAAGGTTCTCGACGCTGATTCCCCTGGATGTGTCGATCCGTGGTTGATGTGTTGTTGCTGATTACGTCAAAAGCATATGCCCCTGTTGACATGTGATCGGCCCGCTCTATGTATCAGCGCCAGCCAATCTTCTATCTTCAACGTCCTTATCGGCTGTTTTTCTTACTTTATTGCTATTAAACTCGCTGTCTATTTAAAAAGTCTGCCAGGCTCTAATTACAGTGACGCGTTTAGATCGCCGCCATATTGGACTTTCCTAAGCACCCCGCGCTGGCAATCGGAAATTGATAGAATGCCAGCGATGGCCATGCTCAGATGCAAATCCGCGAGCAGGCCTTGCATTACTTCTTTTGCCCCCTGCTTTCCATTGATGGCGTAGCCGTACATTATTGGCCTGCCAACGAACACGGCCTTAGCACCAAGAGAAAGGGCTTTGACAATGTCAGAACCTGTGCGGATGCCCGAGTCGAAAAGAACAGTCATATCTTTCCCAACGGCATCAACGATTTCAGGCAGGACTTCGAGAGATCCAATTGCCCCGTCTAACTGGCGGCCTGGATTGGATTTGCTATTAGTGGACTACAGGAAATATAGGATCTTCAAGCTTTATATGGCTTACCTCCATGGTTTGAGACTACAATGCCATCACACCCATATTTCAGTGCGGTTTTGGCGTCTTCCACGTGTTGAATGCCTTTCAGAATAAGTGGACCGTCCCAGTTCTTTCGCAAAAAGGCAACGTCTTCCCATGTGTGATTGGCTCCGAAAACTTTCTGTATCCATTCCCTCGAAGCTTCGAGTCGTGCGTCTTCAACCTTTGAACCAGAGCTTTCCTCAAACTTAGCACGGAATACAGGGTCTGACAGACCAAATTCTGTTCCAATGCCGGCAAGGAAAGGTAGGTATCCAGTGTCAAGATCGGCAGGGCGCCTGTATTGATGAGTTTAGCGAGGACACCTTGATTCACATCATTCGTTTTCACTTACCATGCCAATGTCCAAGTGTCCAAAGTGACTACAAGAGCCTCAAACCCGTTTTGCTTCGCCCTTTTTAACAAAGAGGTGGTGATATCGTTGTCGTCTGGCCAATACAGCTGGTACCACTTTTTGCCGTCTCCACAACTGGCAGCTACATCTTCAAACGATGACCCCGATGCCGTGCTCAAGATATAGGGAATATCGACTTCTGAACAGACTTCGGCAAGCCCGGTTTCTTTATCGTCATGGGCAATAGCTTGCACTCCAATGGGCGCCATCAGGATAGGGTTTGGGTATTTTTGCCCAAAGAGCTCGACCGAGGTATCGACCTCTGTCTGGAGAGAAATAAGTATTAAACACAAACATCGAGAGTTAGGTAATTACCCCTTTCAACATTTTGGGTATTCTGCGATGCCTGTAAGCAAAAGAGGAGCAGAAAAGAGAGATGGAATGGCTGAAGCACTAAATAGTACTTGCAATGCGTACATTTTCCACTGGCGGAAAGCCAATCGATTGCTATCCATTGTTGCTTGCTCTCCAGCTCCACCGGCGATGTAATTGAAGGCGCGCGAACTCAGGGCCTTGCGTGCTTGTTCTTCGAGCTGGCGAGGGTCGGTGGTGACCACGGGACGAATGCCGGAAAGCATTCCATTGGCGTAAATTGACTGCTGGTATTGTCCATAGTTTGACGGCATCTTGAATAGAAATAATGTTTGAAAATATACTGCAAAATCTAGAGTCTGTGATAATAAATGAGCTTTATAAATAAGCGTACACAGTAACTGTGAGTGCAAGCATGCCTGAATCAAACAACAAACAGGAGGCCGGCCAGCCGCATTAGGAAAGTGGAGAGATCAACCTCGGCTTATCGATAAGACATGCCTTGCTTCTCAGGCGCCGACGTGCCGACTTACATAAGCTTATAGGGCTTGCTCCATAACTACGTAATGTATATGCTGGCTTATATAACAGCTTCTACGTAACTTCCATTCTATGGCTTAATCTACGCCTTGCTGAGAGACTGACTGGCGCTGGCTTGTACACTGCTTGTACTCCATAAGTAATGCCAAATTGGGTATAGTGCTATGATAAGAGCTCTGGGACCCACTCTTCTCCAACCAACAAAGGAGAGTTGCGGCTGATGTCAAGACAATTACGTCTACCTTGCCTAACGAGCTTTTTCTTCTATAAATTATCTCTCTGTCTAAATGAAGGTGCCACTCAGGCTCAGATAACATACCACCTATCAGAAAGAATGGCGGCCCGCTCCGTTCTCCTTACTGGCGCCAATGGCTCCCTGGCCATCCCAGCTATCCACCACCTGCTCTCCACCCAACCCAGTGTAACCGCCATCCTGACGGTGCGAAATCCTTCCTCCAACGACCCCAACACCGCGCGTCTACGAGAAACTATCACCCCTTTCCAGGATCGTGTGTCTTTGCGACCTCTCGATCTAGCAGATCTGCCCGCCGTCCACGGCTTTGCGCGCTCTTTGGCCGCAGAGATCAGCTCCGGCACAGTGCCCCGACTGGGTAGCATCATATGCAACGCCTTCTACTGGAATCTGACCAGTCCAGCCGAACTGACCGGTGATGGCTTCGAAAAAACCTTTCAGATCAATCATATTGCACACGCGTCCCTCATTCTGCGCCTGTTAGGTTCGTGTGCTGCTAATGCCCGCGTCATACTTTTCGCCAGTGACGCTCATTTCCCCGGGAAAAACTCCTTGGAAAAATACCCTCCTTCTCTACCGGAGGTGAATGAACAAGCAGGCGAAGCGGAGGTGTTAAACGAGTACGACTCCCTCGTCCATCTCGATCCTAACGGGAAAGACGACCCTATGGGCCGCGGATTCCAACGTTACGCAAACTCCAAACTTGCCATTATCTCATGGATGTATGCACTCAATCGTCGTCTACACCACACCGCCGCTGTACATGCAGAGAGTGAGCAAGGCACGAAGAGCCACCTCCCGGATGGTATCACTGCCATTGCGGTCAACCCCGGTAATCTAAGTGACTCGCGAGCATTACGTGTTAATACGCCCGCTAGCCTTCAGATGGTGTCGCGGGTGATCATTCGGCCCTTGCGTCCGTTGTTGCGGCTGGTGGATCCGACTATGCGGACTGCGGGTGATGCAGGGACGGATGTGATTGAGTTGGCGGTGGGGAGTGAATATTTGCATGCACAAGGCTATTATACGATGCGGAAGAAGGACGAAAGCTCGGAAGAGAGTCGGGATGAGAAGAAACAAGAGGCTTTGTGGAGGAAGACGGTGGAGTGGACGGGGGTCAAGGACGAGGATACTGTTCTTACTCTTTAATTATTTTTCTCTTATCGCTCTCCTTTAGCCTTTCGAAGGTGATAGTACTGTATTATTTCGAAGGTTATTACCGACGCTTTTCCAAGCTTAGGCAGATATGTAAAATATATATACCTAGGTACACTTTGACAACCTTGGAAGCAGGTTGGATGAATCAATTTGCGAGGAGGCACTGCATAGCCATGCACCTCTTCAGTGAAATTAAATCAAAATCAAAAAGCAGATACTAGTCATGTTGAACAAATAATTGATCAATCTTCAATGGGCCGGTAGATGCATGAGCTGCAAGATAAGAAGCCCTAAAAGCCATCCATTTTCCGTGGCCCGACCAATCAGCAAGAACGGAACAGCTCTGGAATGATTTCCTAATGTGGTAGTTTTCGACCATTCTACTTTCAATTTAAAGTGGCTTGGATTGCTGAATTTCTGTGGCTCAGCTCATAGCAACTACCTTCAATTTAATATCACGATGGCAATACTTAGATGAAACGCGCATTAAGGAAGTATTTTAACAGGAGGGGCTATGATTAGCCAATCGTGACGAATATCTGATCTCATGATGAGTTCCTTCTTTCAAGCAATTCAAGGTATCAAATGGCATGTCAGACATTCATAATAATCAACCGATGCTCTTGATTTACCCCCGAGAGAATGGTAGATGAAAGAAAGTAGGGCACAGGGCTAGGGCTAGGGTTTGATATCGTGGAGCTATCCGCGATAGGAAAGCGGAGCCCCGGCTTATCGATAAATTTAGTCCTTGTTTGTCAGGCGTCGAAACAACTTAGACCTCCATTGAATCCATGGATGTTTGCGCGTCGTGTTTTGGTTATAAACAAAAAGTTCTATATTGATCAACAATTGGCGCAATGCTTGTACGCTTACTATGACGCGCTTCTTTTTTACCTTGCCCCTTGCGCTCGCTACCTTTGCTGTTCTGATAGCAGTATTCCATGAGTTATCGAAGAATACACCCATATACCAGAATGCGTGGAACTTGGTCTCAGATGCAGTTTGTTCTTGTTCCTCAAACCTGCTGAAAGCTTCGCCATCGCCGCATTCTGCTAGTTGGAGTACTTGGTTCCATCCACATCGTCAGATAGGAACAACAGCAGCGGCAGATCGGTTGAAAGAACCCAGACTCCTGTATCAGTTAGGTGGCAATGGCCCTTGGATACAGAGGATTACCCCTGGTGCACCGAGTAACACCCCTCCACAGTCCTGCGAGGTAGAACAGGTGCACATGGTAGGCTATATCCTACTCGCCCGTATTTGACAAACGACATTGGTGCTGAATAATTTAGCTTTCTCGACATGCCGAAAGGTATCCAACAAATAGTGCTGGAGGCCGCCACTTGACATTGGTCAAACGACTCAAGGATCTGAATGTTCCTTTAAATGGGTCGCTCTCCTTTGTCAATGGATGGAACTATTTCACAGACAACCCCGAGCAAGACTTTGAACAGCTCACATCTACCGGTCCTTACGCAGGTACGCTGGCGTCAGTTACTACTGGTGTTCGTTTCCGTACACGGTATGACCATTTACTACCCAATAAGGCCAGGAAGGGAAAGACCACGAGGTTCTGGGCTAGTGACTCCAAACGTGTAATCGATACCGCGCGATACTTTGCCGTGGGACTTTTCGGTATCAATTGGGAGACGGATGGAAGCGCTGAACTCGAAGTGATACCGGAAACCCTAGATCGACACACCGACACATTGACACCAGGGGATACGTGCATACGCTATATCGAAGATACTATATTTGGCCACGATTATGGAAGGAACATGTTGGAGCAGTTTCAGAATGCCTATATCCCCCCAATTGCGCATCGCCTCGTGAATGAAGAAGGAAACCAGGGCGTGGGGAACCTTTCCAGCCTTGAAGTCTACAGCATGCAAGAGATGTGTGGATTCGAGACTATTGCGAGAGGCTCGAGTCCATGGTGCGATGTATTCACAAGTCGGGACTGGGATCATTTTGAGTATGCCAGGGACTTGATTCATTTCTATCGAGCTGGTCCAGGAAACAAATACGCCGGCGCAATGGGCTGGTTATGGCTAAATGCGACGGCGAAGCTCCTCGAGGCTGGACCTAGCGAAGGAACAGTGTTTTTCAGTTTGTATGTTTGTCTTTTTGCTTGCTTGTATTTCCATTTTGCTAATGATATGATATATCCAGCGTACATGATGGCGATATCGCCCCTGTCCTAACCGCGCTCGACATATTCTCTGACTTGAAATACGGTGCTCATCTACCAGTAACACATATTGCCGAGGACCGCACGTGGCGAACATCGATGGTGATGCCCATGGGAGGAAGAATCACCTTTGAGCGACTTCAATGCAATGATGATACATCCACAGATTCCTCCTCCCAGGACACCTTTGTACGTATCAACATCAACGACGACATCATACGGTTACCAGACTGTCACGATGGCCCAGGAGAAAGCTGTCCGCTCGATCAGTTTGTTGAACGAGTCCGGAAACGAAGAGCTCAGGTTGGCGAATTTGTGGATGTTTGCGGGACAAACGAGGCAGATAAGGGTCTTACCTTTCTAAAGCAGCGAGATTATCATGTAGATTAAGATATGATGACCAAAGAAGGCCTTGAATTTACAATTAGTTTGTATCCCTGACGTGGTGGCAGGGAGAGCGGTGTCTCGATAGGGAAGCGCATTATTTCTCTGTTGACCGGGAAGTTCCACTGATTCTGACGTCTTTTCTAAGCATCGAATCTGGCCAGCTGTTCAGGAGTTTGCCCCGTTTGCAAGGACATATATAGCATGATATCATATATAAGACTGGCATCTTCGAGTTACACGGTCCTAAGGCAGCCATAAGACTCCAAGTCCCCAGGTACTTTGCTATGCTAGAGACGAAGTCAAGTGCACAAGCTTAAAACTCGGTGAAACACGTGCTCAAAGAAGACAAAGGAATTGTAAATTAGACAAACACTCAGATTAGCTGTAAGACGGAGAGGAAGAAAGAAAACGTCATTTGCTGGACTCTCCCTAGTCAAAGAGCACGCCGCATTACCCAATTAGGGCAAAAGTGCTCGGTGAGCGCAGTTCAAACGATGCAAATTACACGGTTCTGGGCACTCGATCATTTCGTCCTCCTCTAGCTGTGCGCACATAAAACCAACCACTCGTAGCACAACCTTCTTCCTTCCTTTCTCCTTCTCTCTTCTTGTGTCCTCCTCTATCGAGCACTGAATTGACGCACCCAAGCAGTTACATTCAATTGCCTACATATCAAGAACAACTTGAGATACTTTACCACTTACGAGAAGAACTCAACACACTTGCCCACTTACAAGAAGAAGTTGCAAAGCACCTTTCTGAAAATGTCCTTCAACATGGCGGCTGAAGGCTTTGCAGTCAACGCGTATTTCGACGCAGACTTTCTCGAGCGTATGTCTTCTCTTGCCTCTATCCAGCTGTCTGATGTCTAGGATGACGTCCCAACTTGACGTCTGAGGAGACAAAGATTATCTTGAAGGCACAGAGAGTTCTAACGTGATAGGACAACATCTAGAGCAAGATACACCAGACTTCGACGCGTTCGACGACTTTGACAACATCTTCAATGAAATCTTATATGACTATGGTACCCCTATCGATAACTTCGAGGGGCAGCATGCGAGCAGTGATGACGTACCTGCATATCTGACTGGCCCTTCTTTCGATGAAGCCCTACCTGGACCCTTCGAGGGCAGCTATGCTGAATACGCTGAGTTCCTCGAGGAGACGATTCGTGATACCATGTACGATGTCGAGTGGTTGATCCACATTGGTGGCCAGAACACGCAGCAATTGCAGGCAGAGCTACAGAAGTTGAAGGACGAGCTTCGCCAGTTAGACCAAGATTGCCAATTAGTCTCTTTATACCCCGATCTTTCGAGCGAGAACTTTGAACTGCTGCCTGTCAATCTCGAAAATGGCGAAGAAAAGGCCGAGCCAGCAGATGGTATCGAAGTGATCCTGACGAAGCCAGAAATCGAAGAAAACACCAAGGAAGATGACAGTGACAGCTGTGATGAGTGGGAGGATGCCCTAGATTCTGCAAACAACAATCTAGTCAAAGGTCAAGGGGACAACACTCAGAACGTCGACAGTTATCCCACTCCTACTCAGACTGATACTACAACTCCCAAACACAACTTGGAGGAGCCATCACCCATCTCTGATCTCACGCAATCGTTTCCTTCTCCGGCTCTAAGTGCAGATAATTCACCCCCTAAGAGCGAGACTACAATTGTCAAGCCCACCTTGGAGCAATCACATATATCTGATCTCAAACACCATTTCCCATCTCCAGCTCCAAGTGCAAACACCTCACCTGCTCAGACCGAGAATATCACGGTCAAACACACCTTGGAGCAACCACATATATCCGATCTCAAACACCCTTTCCCATCTCCAGCTCCAAGTGCAAATACCTCACCTGCTCAGACCAAGAACACTACTGTCAAAAACACCTTGGAGCAGCGCCACATCTCTAGTCTTAACCACCGCTCTGACTCTCCAGCAACACTTCCAACGCCTGAGAGTTCACCGGCTCATGCTGCAATTGCAACTGCCAAGCACAGCTTGGGGGAGAAGCCGCATGTCTCTGGTTTCAAGCTTCCCTCTCCATCTTCACGAACACCAAATGTCCAGAATTCACCTGCTCATATTTCAACTTCTCAGACCAGAGATACAACCGCCAAGAACAAATTGGAGGCGCCACGCATCTCCGATTCTAAACCCAGTCGATCCCCAGTCTTATTCGAACCTCCGCGCATTCCAACTTCTCAGCCTGAAGTTACGACTGTTAAGCACAACTCGAATCAATCACAGGTATCTGATTTCGAGCGTTTCTCTCGTTTGCCAGTGACGCGCCCAACACAACAGTTCTTACCTGCTCCGACTAACATTGCGACTGTCAAGCCCACTTTCCAACCCCCAGTCTTGCTCCAAAGCCCGCAGATTCAACCTATTCATACTGGAGTTACGACTGTCAAGCCCGCTTTGGCGCAGTCGCAGGTTTCCAGTCTCGACCAGCCTAGTGGCTCCCCAGTCTTACTCCAAAGCCCGCAGATTCAACCTACTTATACTGGAGTTACGACTGTCAAGACCACTTTGCAGCAGTCCCAAGTTTCCAGTCTCGACAACACCAGCGGTTTTCCAGTCTTACCCCAAAGCCCACAGATTCAGCCTGCTCATAATGGAGTTACGACTGTCAAGACCAACTTAAGGGTGCCACGCATCTTTAAACCTAAGGAACCCAGCGTCTTCATCCAACCTCGACGCACTCCATCTTCTCGGCCTAAAGCTACGACTGCCCAGCGCAACTTGGGGCAGTCGCAGGTCGCCTCTCGGTCTCCAATAACGCACGCAACGCCACAGATCTCGCCTGCTCCGACTAACAGTACGACTGTCAAGCAAACATCGGAGCAGCCACATGTCTCTGGTTTCCAGCGGCCCAGTCGTTCTCCGATTATACTCCAAACTCCGCAGATTCCGAGTGCTCAAATACTGGAGAGCCGGATCGAAGATGACGATGTAATGGACACGTCGGAGGACTATTATACCCCAAGACAAGAACCAGTCGAGTCAACCACAGTTTTCGACGATTTCGTGCATGATATGAGAGCAGCCATTGCGGCTGTAGAACAAGAGCTGGCTGATCGAATGGAAATATGCGAACCCGAGAAGCCAGAAACAGAGAAGCCAGAAACAGAGTGCGCCAATGTAATCGACAGGATGGAGATTGACCACAAAACGTCGACAATTAGAAATAACACGCCGAAAGCTAAAAAGAACGCGCGAATAATGAAATACAACACGTCGAAAACTAAAAAACGCACGTCCAGGCTCGACAGGCTCGCTCAAAAGGTGCTGCACAGGGTGCAGTCCTACACGTTCGTGCCGAGGTCAGTCTACTACGACAATAATAGGTAAGTCCCGTGGGTGCCTGATTTTCAGGGCGTTGATGATGAGTCAGCAGCCCGCCAAGGGAAGCGGCGACTAACCCAAGCGTTTCCACAGCAATCCCGTTGAAGTGACCATCAAGCACAACCACAAAACTGTCAAACCTCAGAGAAAGAAAAACTACCGTTGGCTCCCTTGCTACAGACACCTCTTTCGTAGTGTGTAGTCGACGCCATCTTTCTCGGTCTTTTCTCATTCATCTCTTGTGCTCTGCTGAGGCGTTGTTTACTCTCACCGCAGGCTCAGTCAGAGCTCCCTTCCCTCCGCATAATTTCTCCCACGCGTGGGTTCACCAAACACCCCTCCTGCTTTCGCCTCGATACCTTTTGATCATCCATTTTACTTTTCTCTCATCTTTTTCTCTCATCTTTTCTCTCATCTCCTCCTATTTCTCCCACCATGGAATACCACTTTGTCCCCCAAGAAGAGCGGGCGCGTGACGACAAAGGCAACCTCTTGCCATGGGGTTATGTCTACAAGGAGTAAGTCTTGCTTCCTGCCCCTCCACTCAACTCTTTTGCCAATTTCAAAAACTAGTACAGCGAAGCTAACATTTTCTCAGCGAGAGCCGCAACCCAAGACGCCCTCCTGAAGAATCCGGTCCTTTTGGACGCCGACGAAATGCTCGCTACGACAATGCCAGATCTCGCACTCGCACTGGGACACCTGCGAAAAAGGAAAACCCTAGCGTGGCCGAGTTTAGCAGATTGTTCTCTCAGCAGCAAGAGGAAGAACGCGCAAATAGCGCTCTCCCCAAGTCGTCGTCCTCTTCCACACTTGAAGGATCCAGGAAGGGCGGCGTAGAAAAGGTGGCAACCGAATGCATACTCTACGGATACAAGAACAAGGATACAGAGTGGAAGGTCATCGATAAATATGAACGCATTTCACAAGGCATGATTTGCGAAGATTACCCTCGAAATGACCCCGCTGCATCCAACAAGTACTCTCAGCTGCTTAGTGGTGGCGACGTCGTGATACGCGCGAACCTCTCTGCCGATGCAAATCGCAAATCAAAACGATATGCCGGGGGCCTTCACTGGATTAAGGTCACCTTCGACTCAACAACCGCCGCTGACCGCGCTTGTTTTTTCTCTCCACAGGAGATCGATGGCCACGCAGTTTATTGCGAGCTGTACCATGGCCAAGGCCCTGCCGACGACGTCCCCATAACTCAAGCAGAGGCTAGTCGCACGCGCTCAAAGGTACACCACCACACCCTCACGTCATCCCATTCCACGGCATTTCTTGGAAACATGGAGCCTGAAAGGTCGACACTACCTCGGTCTTTTGGAATGGGGAATCTCGCAGCAATTGGAGATCTCGATGAAGGAGACTCCCAACTCTCTACTCCCACTGCCAGTTCTGCTACCGCAACCGCCACTGCAGTTGAGCAGAGCTCTTCCCTTCGCCAGCGAGTTGTGCAGGAGCCCAAGTTGGAACCGCAGCCAGAATCGGAGTTTATGACACACATCCCTACCGTTCGTCGAGCTGTCCTTCGTCCTATTAGTGAAGCTCTTCCTCCTCAACCGACAGTGACCGAGCGCGTTCTACGTTCTATCCCTATTCTCAGCTGGTTCACCGGAGATATTGTGGGCGACGGTCCTCAGTTTGGAGAAGATGGCAAATTTGACTCTCAGAAATCGACTTTGTATTGGCGTTTCTGGTACATGATTGACCAGGTTTTGGGTACCGACATCTGTGGTCTGAAGGAAGACTCTTGAAGGTCGTCTTGTGCTATCATAGCAAGGAATGCAATTATGTTTTATTTGGGTGTAAAGCCCAGAACTGACTGTTTCCCCTCACCGCTACGATTCACGACGACCCGAACGTTTCATCTCGAGAAGGGTGCCCGTAGTGCGTCCTGGCTTGTCACCCAACTGTCTTCCTTTCACAACTCGTGTTGGAGAAAGTCGGGTATATGCTCGCGAGTGATCTAACAGTCTTCCATCGTTTTCTCGGTGCGGTATCGCCTGTGCATGAAACAGTCTAGGCCATCTTCATACCTCGATATTTTTGGTGCGTTATTCTATATGGGTCTTGGCAGTAGGTAGCAGCAGTGCAGCACTGCTTCAAGTCATGGTTGGACATTTGCATTTGTCTGGAGTCATACATATTCGGCATTATTCTTCTGGATGGACGTTTGGTGCGTGTACGACATGAGTCCAAGATTGGTCGTTTATTTTATTCATGATGCTAGCGTGATATGATTGATAGAGCGTTTGATTTCCCGTTACATGTACATTAGCTAGTGCTTTTTTCAAGTTTTAGACTGTAATTTACTTGAGCGTCACTAATGCATACATAATCAAGGTTGTTAATATTTCATCCATCTTCTGGTGTAAACATTCGCAGTTGTTCAGCTTATTGTGCTGGTATTATGTAGTTAGGGAATCTTTAGTTAGGGTTTAGGCGAGAAGAGCCGCAGCCAGCCCAACGCCAATCCACCACGAACACGATATTCGACCATAGAATTATTGATTTAAGAAAATAAAACCTCAAAAATATGTATTCAGTATAGATATTAACTATCAATAGTATTCACTTACATAGTGTCCTACGTAGTCCGTAAATGCAGCAAACAAATCGTCTCGGCTCGGCTTTTCGCACTCCACACAAACTGCTGATTGGCCGCACCAATAATATTCGCATTTCGGCGCCAAGCTTGAACTAGTAAGCAACTTCACCACCACCAAGTCCTTTGACGAACGACCGTACAAACAACGTTGACGACAAGCATACGAACGAGAACGGCCATTCCCTAGGGGTTGCAGAGAACCGTCGATTTTTGGATCACCAATACGACACATCGAAAAGAATAGCAGTCTACGCCGGTAGCTAGCTGTTCGCCTTTTCTTCCCTCTTCTTCCCCGCTTATTTTTTCAGCATCAAGACACCATGGATCAAGCCAAGTTGGCCAAGCTCCAGCAGAGCGTGCGCATTGGTATGTGGATTTTCTTCTTTTTTTGTGCATTATACGCTCTATATCGATGGATTTGGGGAGGGGAGAAGGTGCGGAGAGGAGGATGGAGATGGTGGACGACGTCACATGACGGACAATCGAAATATTCAAGAGCGTATCATGATATCGTGTTGGGAAGGCCGGGAGATTGATGGATGATGTTTATGTTATTGGAAGAAGAAGTTGTGTGCTAACCTGACGTTTCATAGGGTATGTCATGTCTATCACTCACATCTGAAATGGAATCGAATCGAATCACTCGAAGGAATCAGCATACAAACCAGCAGAACAGAATACTGACAAACAAACAGAGGCAAGGGTACCCCCCGCCGCAAGACCAAGCGTGTTCACAAGACGTCGACCACCGACGACAAGAAGCTCCAAGCCACACTCAAGAAGATGAACGTGCAACCCATCCAGGCCATTGAGGAAGTCAACATGTTCAAGGAGGACGGCAACGTCATCCACTTCTCCAACCCCAAGGGTTCGTCCATCTTATCCCCTCCGTTTGTTAGTATTCATGCTAATGTTATATAGTCCACGCCGCCGTCCCCTCCAACACCTTCGCCATCTACGGCAACGGCGAAGAGAAGGAACTCACTGAACTCGTCCCCGGCATCCTGAACCAGCTCGGCCCCGACAGCCTGGCCTCTCTGCGCAAGCTTGCCGAGAGCTACCAGAGCCTGCAGAAGAAGGAGGCTGGCGAGAAGAAGGACGACGAGGATGAGGATGATATCCCTGACTTGGTTGAGGGTGAGAACTTTGAGGGTACCGTCGAGTAAAGGGAGAAGAAAGAGATTTAATTTATTTGTTCTGAAAATCTTTTTCTCTTGTATTTCTTTTGACCAACAACAAAAAAAAGGAAGCAATAAAAGAACAGTGTGCATGGATTATGACATGCCGATTTATCTATCTACCTAGCGAATGATATACAAAGATACATTTCAGCTATACTCCGTATCAGTGCTATCTGGTTCAGATTATATGAATGCCTTCTATATATACGAGATAGGTACTAAATACTGGTCTCCTCGTCCGTCCACTCCCACAACCGCCTCGCCAACGTCTCATCATCCACCCACCGATTCCCCTTATTCCAATACCCAACAGGCGTATAATACCCTCCATTCACCAGCTCCTCGCTTCGCGCCCCAGCCGCGGCCCACAACTGATTCAGCGTTCCAGACCGCACAGATCGGAAGGCGTACTTCATGGACAGCGGTAGCAGAGAACCGAGGAATTTGTTGGTTACTTGCGTCGGATTCCATATATCACTTGCTACAATGCCCGGGTGCACGGAGACAGATGTTAGCGATGGATAGCGGCGCGCAAGTTCCGTTGTGAAGAGGATGTTGGCGGTTTTGCTGATTGCGTAGCGCTGCCAGGTTGTTAGGCTGAGGAGAGCTGGGGTTGATGTTATTGTGTTTATTAGGTTGTCTTCCTCTTTGCTTGGTGATGGTGGTATTATTGATGATGGAGTAATGCCACTTGCTATACTCGTTAATGTGATTACGCGCACATCTGCAGTCTCTTTTCCCTTTTGATTCTGTGGAGCAGTAGTAGGCATAGACGCCGTCTTAAGAAGCACCGGAAGCAGCAACTTCGTAAGCAGGAAATGTCCAATATGATTCGTGCCCAGCTGAATCTCATGGCCCTGGGGCGTCGTCAGTGCTGCTTCAGCCAATATGCCGGCATTGAGGAAGAGGATGTCTAGTCTCGAATTGTTCTGCGTGAAATGCGCCGCTGCCTGCTTGATGGATGAAAAGTCCGTTAGATCTAGCGGGATGTATTGTATGTCCACTGTTTTCGCTGCTGGAAGCTCCTCTTTGATAGACCGGATAGCTTCCACTGCCTTTGCCTCGTTCCTAGCAGCAAGATAAATCCGCGCTGGATTGTGTCGCGCCAGTTGCAGGATTGTCTCTTTTCCGAGACCAGTGTTTCCTATACTCTATCAGCATCAGTGAATACTATTCAGGAAAGGGAGATATCGAGACGAACCGCCCGTTATAAAAACTACCTTCCCGGATAAATCGGGAATATCTCGCTCTGGTCGAAAGGAATGGCCAAGCAGCCCGCCCGTCAACTCGCTGAGCGTTGGCCCCGCAGAAGTCCATAGCTCAGATGGATTGAAGAGGCCATACCATCCTACGCCAAAGATGGCGTGGAGATCCTGGCTGAGAGTTGAGCGAGGGTTGAGGTTGGGGTCGGCATTAATCGATGTCATAACCTCCCTGCGGGATGTTAGCGGGTCAAGACTTCTTTTCTCTTCGGGATTGCGGCTTACCTCTTTTGAATATGCTGGTATATAATATATATATTATATATTTGTATAAAATCGTGTAGTATCAAAGGATGAAAAAAGTAGACGACGCCCCCGGAACTTGCGTAAAAAGCGGCATGATTTACCGCGGCAACCGGAGCACCACTTCACCGCGCATGATTTCAATGCATCACGATGCATACTAATGCAGTCTATGTATTATGTCACATTTATTCTACTAGAGTTGATGAATTACTAGAAAATGGATGTGTTTGATTGAAATATGCTATGATCTGGGGCATCTAGCTGGTGATCGAGTTGGTAAGCACTAGGTGTCGCAAAAATGGGGGATTTCTTAATATGTACACTTATGCGACATTAAACAACTTGTTCCTAGTCAACCTTCAAATGCTCTGGGTGTTTTAATCTCTGGATGGACCAGGACGCTAGGAGTATGAACAAGCTGAAGAGCGCTATTGCTATCGTTATTGTTACTGGTGTAGAGGTATTCAACTGGTCCAGCTTCTGTGATATTACCGAACCAGCCTCAAAAGAAGAAGCTCCATCCAGTTATAGACCAGCCGCGTCGCCAGTCGAAGTAGGTGTAAGGATTTTTGAAATGAAGTTTTCGAGATCCTCAAGCTCGTCTGGATCGGCGGAATGACCCAGTCCGCTGTTATAGTTGTTAGTAACATCTGCATATTTAGAGCACTGTTGAATGGAGATAAACACACCGGTAGCTGCGAAATTCAACATCAAACCCGAAACCCTTGAGTGCTTTCTGCGTCAAATCACCAAACTCATACCGAACAACGGGGTCATCCTTGCCATGCGCGATGAAGAATGGGGTTTGTTGGTTTGGCAACTCCCCCTCAGGCGAAAATTCCTTGATCTTGGTGGATAGCAAAAGATAGCACGACAAGCCAAAGATGCCTCCCAATTTGTGAGGATTTGTGATACCCGCGAAAAGCGACATGGCACCGCCTTGAGAAAAGCCACCCAGGACAATGCGCGAGGGGTCAATTCCCTTTTCGATCTCGCCCTTGATTAAACTGTTGAAGTAGTCGCGCGATTTGAGGATGCCAGGTTCGTCTTGGTTGCGCTGAGCTTCTTCGAAATCAAGCTTTTTCGAGTGTCAGATCAGAACATTTGAATATACCAGAGCCAAGAATGGTGCTTACATCCCGACCTAAATGAGCAATGTCGTACCAACCCGGCATGGACATGCCCATATTCTATCAAACCATCAGTTTCCAGCTTGTTAAAATCTGTCAAACGAGGCGTCCGGCACGTACAACGGTAATCGGAATGCTAGGAGCATTAGGGAAGATAAATGAAACCTCTTCAAACTTGTTTCGGCGACGCCAGTTCTGTGCAAGGCCGGCCCTGTTGTTCATTATCAATCAATATCGTTCGAGACAAGGACTCGGGTTGATCGCATACCAGCCGGCTCCACTATAAGACTTCAGATCAGCACTATATTATAAAACACCGTGGAAAGAAAGACAAACCTGTCACCCAACCCGTGAGCCATGATGACCGTTGCCGTGTGCTTCTTCAAAGCAGGGACGACGAGAGGAGCTCGGTACGACATTTTGACGATTTCAATCGAGTCGCAAAATCTGGTCAGTCCAAGAGAACAATGGAACAAATAACAAACAACACGCGACGGATTAAGTGCATGAAAGGTCAAAGGAAAGAAAACAATTGTAAACAGCACCGAAGGAGTTCCCCGCCTGCCGCTTTGGGGTCTGCATGTGATTGGCCAATTCGGCAGGGATCTTCCTAACGAATTAGGCTTAGGCCTTGCATTACTTAAGCAGCCGGCTTATCTCCGCATTCATTTTGACTTTGATTCGATTGTTTTGTTTTCATTTTTACTTAACTAACATCTTAACTAAAGCTTTTTGTGGTATGCCAGACGAAATACATTTATTTTGTCGGTTATAGGACTGCGAGAAATCCAACAAAGACAGCCCCAAAAATCCCCCAGCCAGCAGTTTGCATGACAGCCGCGCCACTAGTCGGACTGCCAGACGATGAACTTGCCGTTGAGCTTGAAGAAGAGCCTGAAGATGTGCTCGCTGCCGCTGAACCATCTGCTTCTGACAGGTTTGCAATCCGTGTAGCGGCGGCTCCAGATAAAGCAGTCGCAGTAACAGCAGTGTTATTTGAGCATTGACTGGGGTTGTTTGTGCTGATGCTTGAGGAAAAGGTGATGTCGGCGCACTGTCGTCAGGTTAGTACAGAACAAGCTAAGCGAAAAGACGAAGGAGGAAAAGGTATATCTTACAGCATAGAGACCACCACCGGTATCACCATCGGTGACTACCTGCAAAGTGGCATTCAAGCCATCGGTCAAATTCACACCGAGAATGGCCGAGTCAATCGCAATGTTTGGCAAGCAGAGCTCTCCCAGGCCCGTTGCCCCCAGAGTCGGGCCCAGAGTGATGTTGTAGTTGGTGCTCGGGTCGGAGCTCAAGGCCAGCAGGTAAGAGACAGAAGTTTGGGAGTGATGGAAAGTGATGTCGACGGGCAGGGAGTCTGCATCGAGAGCGATTACGGTGCGGTTGGATGACGGGGTGTCAAAGCCGCCGCAGGGGAAGTTTGGCATGTTATCCTCATTGAAACCGCGTGAAACGGGCCAGTTGAGAGTGAAATGGGCAGACGCAATGGTCGCCAGGGAAGCGAGACTCAGGAAGGTACGCATGTTGATGTTGATGAGACAGAGGTGAGTATTGGAGGATAGCAAGAGGAGGAAGTCGACTGAATGCACTGCGGACTTTCAGACTGCAGAAAGAGGAGGAAAGGTTGGTTTAAGACAGCGGGTGGAGGGCCGTGACTCTCGTCCCTTGTGCTTGGCAACCGGTATTCTTCGATGGTTTTCCAGGTCAGCTCAATTTCCTACATACTAGTACTTCCTACGGCGAGTATGAGGCAGCTGCTATAGAGCCAAGACTATAGGCATATCCATAGAGAACGGAGCCGCGGGGCATGTTTCATTGTAGTATGTTACGATATAGCAGAAAATATATCTCTCACGGAAATACATGCTTGGCATGTCATGTCTGAATGGCCTCATCCATGGCTTGCTGATGAAGGCGAAGATGGAAATCTGCTCATTCTTGCGCACGCTAAACCTAATTCGGAAACGTCAACCGCCGCGCTAGGCCGGAAGCGGCTAGGTTAGGGCATGGGCGGCGAGCTTAAAATGAACGCATCCAAGGAAGAGCCGCTTGTTCACTGCTTTCAATTTCTGACTGCGATGCTATCATATACTATGGTGTGCTATGATATGTACAGGGACTCAAATCCGTCTAATGCTCGTTCCAGTGGACTATGTGCCGGCCCACAGCCAGCTCTCCGATAAACACGCCTGCCAACACAGACATGAAATAGCCCACGTTCATCGTCATCACGGCCAACATGCTGTGATATTGAATTAGTCCTGAGACGAAAAGAGGGGGGCATGCAGTAGTATGAGTGAAGAGGGTGACATACAGAAGATAACTGACTCCAGTAAGGACAAAAGCGAGACACGCGCGGGGCAGATCAACACTAAACCGCCATGGTTGCGTCTCTGTTGCGACTTGGCGAACAACTCGGACCGTCTCATCGACACCTTGGCATGTGAGAACCCCTGTCTTGACGATGCCGTTGTTGCTGTCTGAATCCATATTGCCAAGGCCAGATTCAGGTTTTTGCCCTGCGACGATAACATATCGCCGGTCAAGTGCGATGGCTAGCCACCTTCGCTCCATGCTAGCTTTGAACGCCATCAGGCATCGGCCGATGATGCCAAGGACAATTAGGAAGATACAAGTGCCCGCGTATTGTCCGGACGTGCTTGGCGTCCATGAGGAGGAGAATAGAGGGGTGGTGTGGCTGTTGGTAAAGACCATTTCCATAGTCATCGTGCTCATGCTGGTGGGTGTACTCGAGCTGGACGAAGTCGAACTCGAGGACATGCCTGACATGCCTGACATGTCCATTTTATGATTTGAACGTAGAATCGAATATCAGAGGAGTAAGGTTAAACGACGACCCCGACTCGATTGCGAGGATGAAGGGAAGGCAGGTATATATGCCGATTCAATGCACGAAGTAAGTAGTCGAAAAATAAAACAAGAGAAGAAAACGAATGTTTGTACCGGCGTAATCTCCTAATATAAGTTCTGGGTCTTGTTTTAAAGTTGGATCGCATTCGGAGTGCGCAAGTTTTTAGTCAGCACGTCGAGGCACTGAGGGAAGGAACGTCCGACGGATCTGTCCACCTCAGGCATGGTGTCATCTCTTTCTATTATTCTTTAGTATTTTTTCTATTCTTCTACTCTGCAGACTCCTTTGGTCCTAACCGACATGACCTGATCGCCATCATGGACATGGGGATGGACATGGGCAGTATGTCCACTGGAGTGGGCAGTATGTCCACTGGAGTGGGCATACCGACCTTTTTCCAGTTTCAGCAATACTACTGGGCTGTGGTGGGAACAGTCATTGCCATTGCGACAGTGGCCAACGTGCTGAATAGGTTTCTTGCTCAACAACGGTAAGTCTGAAAGAATAAAGCAGGGATTGTACAGCATCCTGACGGTACGATAGACTGCACGACAAATCGCATACGCCCTCAAAGCCAAAATCCTTATTCTTCCAGACATATGCGACCATTACAGCAACTACTAGGGAAATTGGCAACGCGGCATTGCAGCCCATTCGAATCAAAAGCTACACTCTGCATCTAGCGCCTATCGGGCCTGTGTCTCTAGTACTGGCTAACTTGGTGGCCATCCTTGTTATGATGTTCTATGGCTTTGATACGGAGAACTGGCTGAACTGGGAGGACATCGGCTATCGGGCGGGATTCATGACTATATGTCAGCTACCCCTGGTCATCCTGCTGGCTGGGAAGCAAAACATCATCGGTCTATTAACCGGAACTAGCTATGACTACCTAAACTGGTACCATCACTGGGTTTCCCGGACCTTGTGGCTGTCAGCTACAATTCACATGGGTTTCTGGTTCCGAGACTACGGCAAATACAACTATATCTTGACAATGATCAAAACTGATTACTACACACAGCATGGCTTCGCTGCATGGTGCGTTCTTACATTCATCTTCCTCACCTCATTTGCCCCCGTGCGCCGGTGGAATTATGAGTTCTTCGTCATTCAACACATTGTGACCATGGCCGGTTTTTTGGCGGCCGTGTATCTGCATGCTCCGAGTGAAGTCAAATTCTGGGTCTGGATTCCAATTGGGTTCGTGTGCTTTGACCGATTTGTGCGATTACTGGTGTTGGCATTTGCGAATCTCTCGATTGTTCACTTTTGGTCGAAAAAGCAAAGGCCATTCTTTGCCAACCACGCCACGTTTACTCCTCTCCCTGGTAATGTCACCCGCATCAGTATATCAGACCCGCTCATCACCTGGAATCCTGGGCAGCATGTGTTTTTTGGCTGTCACTCGATAGCGCCACTTCAAAGCCATCCTTTTACCATAATGTCGATTCCATCGGATAACAAACTCGAATTTCTTGTTCGCGCCGAAAAGGGCGGCACCCGTCGATTTTTCCGGTTTGCGACTAAACACAATGTCCCACTTGGAGAAACGCAGTCGCCAGGGAATAGTAAGCGGACAGTGTTCATAGAGGGCCCGTATGGAGCTCTACGGCCCTTGCGTCAATTTGACAGTGTCGTCTTCTTTGCCGGTGGAATGGGCTGCACCTATACTCTGCCTCTGATGCGAGATATTGTGCATGCCTGGAAGCTGGAAGGCCAGAGTGCAGGCACGCTTGCCTCAAGAATACCGTCCATGGCACCAGTGCGGTTAGCCACAACAAAAAGAATTCGCTTCGTTTGGGTGATCAAGTCACGCGGCCAGCTTAGCTGGTTGGAGTCTGAATTGACGTCCGTCTTACAAGATTTGCAGAAACTCCGACACCAATATCCTGGAATGGACAAGGAGATAGAAATCAGCATCTACCTGACCTGTGATGAAGCTCTAGAGAAGCCCACAGTTGCACAAAATTCTTCTGCCATTGCGCATGAAGAGACCTTTCGAGATATAGAGAAAGATCCTGATGCTGATGAAAAGGAAGCTGTCCAAACTGAGAACGTTGTGGTAAGATCCGCGTCATCATCATCCGGGTCCACAGATGAAATACAGGCCGCGGGCTGCGGTGTCAAGAAGAAATGTTGCTGCAACACGGTAATCGAAGATGAAGACGATATCGCATCTATGCCGAAATGCACATGTTCCGGTCCAGCAGCGGCGGCCGTGACAGCAAAGGAGGAAACTGCCTTGTCATCATCGTCGACCTCTTCCCTAACAGACCTGAAGGGGTTCAAAACTCTAGCTGGCCGACCACACCCACGATCTATCATCGGTCACGTTCTTGAGCGGGCCGAAGGCGAGAGCGCAGTCGTAGTATGTGGACCGCGAGGGTTAGCTGCGGATGTGCGGCATAGTGTGGTGTCTCTGAGCGATGAGCGAGCAGTGCATAAGGGCACAGGGGCGCAAGGTATATATTTTCATGTTGAGAATTTTGGGTGGTAGTCATAATCGTCCCAAGTTGTATATAGTCCCATTTTTCTATTATTTTCGTAAGAACTTGATGTATGTAAAATTGTGAGGCATAAGTTAAGATGCACAAGTTGCCCGGGCAGCGGCGTAACCTGCACGTGATAGCTGTGCTCCACCATGACGTACTCATCTTTCTCATGCAACCTCTTGACTCACCACCAATCGATTCTATCTTATTTCTCATTTTCGCAGACCAGAATACCCCAATCCAAATAAAACAAGCAAAATGTTCCGAATTGTACGTCCATCCTTTGCTTAGAGAACAAAATCAGTGGCCCAAAAAACCCCTCAAACCCCTCAAAAAACTGTTACAGTATCATGCTAACACAACCAGCACAAAACCCTCGACATAGTAACCCTCTTCCACAAGCCCAGCGTGCAAAGCTCAACACGCGTCCTCAACCTCCTCCGCACCGCCTCCGCACATGCCTCTGAAGTCGCCAACGCCACACTAGACCAAGCCAGCGAGGTTGCATCCTCATCGTCAGGAAAAAAGCAAATCCCGCTGCGCGACGATTTTGAGATCGAAGTCACAGAGTCATTGCCTACACCGGATCAGTTGCATACCATAATTGACTATTTGGGGTCCAAGGGCGTTAAGGCGTCGGCTGTTGTGGAGGGCGCGGCGAATAAGGAGGATGCGGTCAGGAAGTTGAGTGAGAGTGGGTTTGTGAGGCCTATTGTATGTTCCTCTCTCTCTGTCTCTCTTGCTTCGAAAGATTGAACGGTTGGATGTGATTGACTAACTGGTTTATAGGTCGTCGACTGGAATAATGGCCGAGCCGTGATCGGCGAGAACCAGTCGGAGATATTACGATTATTGAGGAAGGAGGATGACTCGATATAACCCTAGCTGCATCTTTTCGAGCCGTCATATTGACTATCTTTATCCCGATCATGACCATGTGAAATCTGAAACTCACCACTCAATTACAATCCAAAAATAAGCACACTTCAGGCTACTACGTGCCTACCCGATATCACCCATTTCAATCATGTGAACCCGAAAATTTATGTAACATAGCATAGACTTTAAATACACCCATTGATCAAGTCAAAAGCCGTGCATTATTATTGAGAATAGGATTAACTTCACTGCCATTAAGTCACTTAGTCCTCCACGTACGTATTTTACAATTCCAATGATTACTAAGCTATACGGAGTACTCTATTGGACATACAGGGTGCGGATGTATTGTCGGGGCGTATGGTTGTATTGTCGGACGTATTGTCGGGGGTGTCGGGAGAAACGGGTCAAAAACCAACACCTTGTTGAAAAGATGCCTCGTTTCTGGACGGAGATATCTCACCCTTATATCTGATGCGACACTTACCATGCACTGTTCGTAAATTGTATTGGTCAGGTCTACTTCTAGGCGCGTCTAATACGAATATTATCCATTAAATCTATAGCTTTGGAATACCCGGACTGAGCGAGCTGAACTGAAGCGAGGCCGAGAAATGAGGTATAAATGTCCCAAAGACGACATTATCCAGACCGATGGACCAAAGAAAAATTTCTTCCTCTTAAATTGTCTAATAAAGTGAGCAAGCTCTACAATACTATAAGTCAAAAATGGAAATCCCAGACCGTCCCCTGAGCTTCGTGCCCGCCAAAGCCGGCGATGTCCTTACTCTCGGAACCATGAAACTGCGCGTGATGGAAGACGGGTCGAATACCGGTATGCATTATACAACAAATGTCTATAGCAAAGATAAAATGCATCATAGCTGACAGGATTGTAACCAGATATGCGCCTAAGCACCGTCGAACTCATCATCCCACCTCACACACGCGGACCACCACCACACTGGCACGAAATGCATGACGAAACCTTCCTCGTCACCAAGGGGATGGTACGCTTTCACGTCCCTGCCATAAATGGCAAACCATCGCAAGTCATCGATGCAAACGCCGGTGACTATGTGGTTGTTCCAACGCGGAGTCCGCATACATTCTCCAATCCGACGGATGATGAGGCTCGGTTTTTCAACACGCTTACGCCCGCGTTTTATGTTAATTATTTCAAGTTGTTGTCTGAGTTGAGTCCGGAGGGGAAGCCGTTGAGCAAGGAGGCGAATCAGAAAGCTATGGCGTTTTATGCGACGTTGCCGGTGCCGGAGATGTGATTCTGTTGGCCTCTCTGGTTTATCTCTACTCTGGCGTTTGGATATGTTGAACCGAATGTACGATATGGACAGGTATAAAGTGAGAAGCATGTTACAGAAATGATATGGAGAAACACTGATGAATGAATTTCTAAGAATCATACTCATACATGCATGCATACATACTGAAAACAAATGAAGCGGCACTGAACAAATGCTTGCAAAAAGACAGAAGAAAGAAAACGGAGGCCTTGTATCAATGAGAAACCTGTATGTATCAAGTCGATGATGGGTTATTAATGTATGCATGCATAACGTAATAAACATCGAGTAATTAAAATTGCTTCGGCGTCAGAAAAGGAAATCAAAGCCTTACATCGAGCCTGCTCTGCATGTAAAACATAGAATAGAAGAGGGAAGTTAAAAAATCGTGCCAAACGTTCCATCCGTGAGAATGGACTTTCGGGGACTACCTTTGCCATCTTCCACAGCTGGTTTGCGGTGTCTGCTCAAGTTAGTCACATGTATTGCAATAGTATAAGTAAGGATGAACATACTTGAAAGTAAATCCAACAAACAATCCCTTGCCCATTTGGTCCTCCCGCTCTGCCATTTCTTCTAATTGTCGTTGCTTATCGTGCACCTCTTTATATTTGGCCATGTCTGCTTCATTGGTGAAGTCGTCAAAATAACCAGCGTCGGTCTCCGAGTCCAGCTCCGGAACGAACGGCGCCATGCGTTCTCGTAATTTCTTGAAGTCTACCTCGGCAAAGTACTCGTGATCGTGAATCTGCTGGATGTTTTTGAATCGCGTCTCCTTGGCCGCCACCAGTCGCGTAATCAAATCCCAAGTTCGGCGAGACAAGAAATAGTTAGGATCCTCGTATTGAGGCTTCCGCAGTATCTTCTGCCAACGCTTCAAGTTTTGCCATGTCTCATCAACAGTGGCACCTGCAAAGGGAGGGTACCCTGCCAATGCCTCGAACAGCATGCAGCCCAAACTCCAATAGTCCACAGTGAAATCATAATCTTGGCCCTTCAACACTTCTGGTGCCATGTAGTCAGGGGATCCTACTATAGAGTTGGCATAATTGACATCGCGTTCTCTCAATGATCGGTAGCCTTCACGTCGTTCGGCTGCTGTGCGCTGCTCGATCGGTCGTCCAAATGGAACCGTTGTGTTTCCTACTTCTTCCAGCTTAATGCGCATTGACTCGATCTTTACTGGGTTTAGCATCCCTGCAGCCAAGCCAAAGTCAGTCAACTTGACATGCCCAGTGCCATCGATCAAAAAGTTCTCTGGCTTAAGATCTCGGTGGATATAGCCTAGATTGTGCAAGGCATCCACGCAGCTAAACATCTCGGCAATATAGAAGCGCGCGTGGCGATTATGTAGGACACCCGTGTTGTTAAGTAGCGTTCGGAAGTCACCGCCAGGAACGTATTCCATCGCGAGGTAGATCTGCTGTTCGTCTTGAAAAGCGTACAACAGCTTCACCAGCCAGTCACTCTTGGCAGCAGTCAAAATGTCGCGCTCCGTCAGGATATGGCGAACCTCATCGAGCTTAAAGAGAAGCTTTTTGCTCATGATTTTTAAAGCACAAACCTCGCGCGTATCTTTCTTCTGTGCCAGGTAGACTTGTCCATACCCGCCTTGACCGACTTGAGTGAGAATGTGAAAGTCACCCTGACGCAGGCGAGTTCGTCGTCTGCGAAGGTTGGCACGTTCGCGACCGAGATATTTCTGAAGCTCAGGCTCGTACTCTTCGACAGGTGTGTGTGGAGGCGCAGGATGGGCGGCCTTGAATGCGTTGTACCGATTCTGGCGGTGGTGAACATAGCTCAGGATGTCAAAGTAGTGATCAAGAAAGTCTATACTAAAGTCAGAACACAATCTTCCCCGAAATATAACCATTCAATTGCAGTGGCCAACTTACATAATTGCGTAACGTTAGCCAGGCGCTTCACCTTGGGCAGTTGAAGCTTTTCAATCTCTTCTGGAGTCAATCCACGAAGCGTTTGGTTCTGGGCCCTCCGCACACTTTCCATGTCACGTTGTTGGTACTGCTCGAGTCGAGATACCGCAGCGGAATTGGCATTGAGGCCCAGCTCCTTGCCCAGGCGCGGTACATTTGGCGGGTTGTTTTCCTTGTTCGATCGGCGCGTCGGGCTACCGGGAGCGGATGAATAGGGATCTTGATGAAGAACGCTTCCATTGAAATCTTCCAGCACCGACAGACCCTTACCAGGAGAGCCTGGTGTTCCAAAGACCGACTTGGTGGGGGAAGACGGCGCCAGCTTCATCGCCTTGTCAAAAACACCAGGCAGATTCAGTGCCCCGGGGGGCAGCTTGTTCTTGCTCGGGCTGCCAACAGGCGTCTGCACTGGGCTTGTGAACTCATTGGGGTTGTGGGTGGGCGTTGAGGGACGGTCGTAGTTCTCCTGGCTGGCGCGCGTATGGAGGAGCGGGGGAGGATTGGGCAGTTGGAGGGCGCCCAACTTCGAAGGTGATTCTGCGGCGAAGTCGCCAGCAGCCATGATTGATTGTATCGTAGTTGCAGACACAGCTATGCTATGCTATGTTGTGAGTTGTTATTTGCCTTGGCCGCGCAACAGGGCGGCGGTGGAGAGCAGTTGGTCAAATGGCGGGGCGAAGAGCATGTGCTGGTTGATCAACAATTAGACAGAGGATCGAGAGGGCAGTCAGCGCTGGATGGCTGGAAGATGCAAATGCAGTAAGCACTGAGAAACAGTAGAGTATCTGAATGAAGGAGTAAGCAGTAAGCAGAAAGCGATTGATTAATGCGCTGCAGAGGGAAGTGTTGGAGTTGGCAGGCATGGCGCTCCATCAGGAAAGTACGCACTGACGCAGCGGCGGTGCCTGAGGCGCCCGAGATCAGCTGGTTGCCCGGGAAACCCTGAGGTTTCAGGCCATTCAGCCAGCCTTGTGGATGCACCACCCCTTGCTGGACCACATTAATCTATTTGAAGACGAATCGATTCTGATTTCTGCTTGTTATTATGACGAGCAGGATGCGATCGCTCTAATTTACCGAGATCGTCATCGCCAGCATATCCACACGCGGAAACTAACGCTTGTGCATGCATTTATTGTCCCAACAATACCAAAACAAAGAACTGAAATCATGTCTCGCTAGCTTATTTGAACAATGACCTGGCTGAATAAAGAGAAAACTTTCTGAGGAATGGGCTAGTAAAGCTTAGGCATACATACATGCTTTGAGTGTCTCCTAAACTAGACACCCGGGACAGGCATAGCTACAAGCATGGGTAATATTGATATGGGAGATAACTTGAACATTTAAATTATTTCATCCAATGGGGTCTTCTATTCAGTGACAAGCTAAAATCATTCATCATAAGTTTGTGTAGACAAGACCGTATCAACTCATAACCATGCATTATAAATTATCCGCGCCAACAAAATCAAATCCAAACGCTTAAGCAGCACCTTCCTTACGCTGGCCGGTCTATAAATATAGTCAGTACACGTATCCACCTGGATAATAATATAGATTGATCTGGGCCTAGACATACGTAGAAAGCTAAGCCATAGGACGGCGTGGTGAAAGTAATCTTTGAGCCCTTGGGGAAGTAGAAGACATCACCAGGCTTGGCGGTGACTTTCTGGCCCGTCTCGTCCGAGATCTCGAATTCGCCCTCGAGGATAATCTTCATTTCGTGGTAGGTGTACTCGTAGACGAGAGGAGTGCCTTTCTCGAGGCGGTACAGACCGCATGAGACGGGTTTTTCAGCGTCGTTGTGTTCGCTGTGACAGAATTGGGTTAGTAAGTTTTGAATCAATTAGAAACAGGTAGATTCGAATTCCATTGAAAGTCAATGTAAATGCAAGTGCCCCCATAGGCCTATAGAGATGGTGTAGTTCCGTACCTGGTAGCAATATCGCCCAAAAAGGCGTTATCATTTGCAATCAATGGCGGCTTGAAGGTGCTCTGAGCCTTCTCGAAGTAGTTCATTGCAATGGGACCCATCTTGGCTTCTGTGGTAGCTGTGGTAGCTTTGGTGTTGCTGGATACACGACTCAGGATGCCACCCATTATACTGAATTTGTGCGGTGAATTGGGGTGCTATATATGTAAAGTACGTCGGTACGAAGGAAGAAAAAATGGAGATAGTGGAAAGTCTAAAGATCATAGATTAAAGAAAATTAAAAAGGGAAACTTGATCCTTCTTAAATATAAGCCATGTAGGCCCCCTTGTACCTAGGTAATACATAAGCTACCTACCTGGGTAATCGAATAGCTACTTGGAAGAGGGTATGAAACCCGGAATGGTACGTACATAGGGACGAGGGTCCGTTTACTTCAAGCGTGTAGCGTTTGGATTTATCAGAAGCTCTATCTACAAAATGGGCCAATGACCTGGATTGGGCTGATAGATAAGAGGAATACAGGAATGGATTGTGTGTTGATCTACTCCAATTCTCCATACAGTCAGTCGGTCGATGCGGAGATCTGGAGCTATGAGGAGAATTATTGTACGACACGCTGCTAATCATCAATAATCTATGTTACCTGTCTCTCCTCCAAAAACAAATTAAGCATATATTATATATATATTAATTGAACTGTATTCACCAAGAATCCTCTGCGAATGCCATTACCGACATCACGCCGATTGACTGACTGAAAGCTTTCTTTCCCCTCATCAAAGGAACTAGGAAACCAACAAATAGGCAAGACGTGTCCCTCATACATGAACTAACTAACGCTTTATGGGTCAAAACTATATAAGCTCTTGCCGTCCAAGTCAAAGATCCATAAAACGCTTAGAACGAACAAGGGATCTTTTTTCCTATTTCGGAAAGCAAACCTCGCCGCGAATCGTGTCCCGATACGGTTTAGCGGCATGCAGTTGCCCTAATTCCTCTTTTTGATCGGTTTTGTACGCCTCTGGACTCGTCCTCGACATATACGAGTAATGAAAACGATAACCGATATGTATTTAGCCAAGCAGTTGATCCTGTCCGTGATTTGCATATGCAACCCCCAAATAAAATCTCACGGTTTTCCGTAGCTAGATTTATCCTAATGTTGAAGTATACGGCAGACTGATGCCCCTCTTATATTTACGAAATAGATTTATCTAAGGAATTGCTTGAGCAATAAGGTTCTAGATGACTGATGTCGCCACATATTCAGATATTTGGCTCGTTTGGGTGTACGTAGAAACTTTCCTAGCTACAGAGAATGTCTTTTACCCAATATCGCACTGAATTCCACGCACATTGTCTGCTCCGTTCCTATATTTGTATTTTGTTTCCCTCACTAGATCAAACAGGTTAGTCCTCTACTACATTTTCCTTCAGGCTTCCATACACCTTGGGAGTTCTAACCATTTCCCCTCATCCGGGGGTGTTGTCCCTCCGTCCGTTTCTTACGTAGGCAGATTTATGTATAACCTAAACTAAAATCAAAACTAGTGTAGTGTGGCCCAGATTTATTCTTTTCCTTTCTATCGTACTACTAGTTAAGCCAGCTTATTTTAATTTCCCGTTTAGCGCGGCTAGACATTTAGAGGAAGCCGAGAACTTGGTTGAGCGTGATGTGTGGATAGTATCATGATCCAGAAATTGATTGGTAAGTAGCACCTGAGTGAATTCCCTCTTTTATCACTAGGCTGCTTTCCTTTTCTTTGGAAATTTACTGACAGGATTTTTCTCTTTTAGAATTTGAGTGACTTGCGTGATTGTTGTTTATAATCTCGCCTTCGCTGAAATTCTCTTCACTTCTCTAGTTGGAGTCCACTGTTATAGGTACCTAGGTATGCTCTGCCCGAAATATTTCTTTTCCTTCTTCTTTCTTTTGGTTTTACTGTCGCTGATTTCCTCGTCCAACAGCTAAGGTCGGTCGAAAGCAACTGAACAGGTACCTACCTTGCCTCCATTCCTCTTTACTCCTCGCTCTCGCTCTTATGAGAATATGAAAGAACCCGAAGAAACTTATATTTCCTAATCTCAGAGATATCTAAAAACATCCAAACCATCAACAAAGGGAAGAAGGAAACACACCCAATGCAGAAAACCATCACTAGAACCACCATCCCCGTCCCTTTCCCAGCTGAACGACCAAGGAACTTCCAAGGCGGCACCGGAATCATCTCAACAACACCATTTGAATGATAGACCAAGGACGGTGTTTCGTATAAAGAAGAAGACCAAAACCGAAAAGTTTGCGACCGTGCAAATCCGACAAGTAAAAAAAATCATTCATTCATTGCTCTTCTGTGTGTTCTGTCCGGTCCACAGCAGTCAAATAGATCAAGCAACAAGCCCAACGCGATTACGATCTGTCGATTCAATTCAGTAGGCTTGCCCGCCTCTCCCATTGCGAACAAAAAAAAAACAGAGGAGTAAACGGAAGAACAGGACCAAGCCGAGACAAAAGTGAACGACACACACAACGCCTCGCTAATTGCATTCTCACAAACCACAAATCTTAATGCTCGCTCTTCGTTGCATGTCATTCGTAATATAACGGGATCGCTCAAAAGACAAAAAAGGAACATCCGAAAGCACCAGAACCAAAACCGAAAAGTGAAAGTGACCCAAATTATATAACAAGGAAATATTGCGATAGCGACAAGCACAAAAGAAAAGCGAAAATGCCGACCGTCACCATGACAAGCGAACTCGAGAATTATGTCGATTCTCTTCGCTCATTTCTCGACCGAAATCCCAACTTCGAAATATCGGCTTCTAGTCCCAAGAGCGATCACCAGATGGAATTGTGCCGAACCGACTCCGGGACAGGAAGTGTGCAGGACCGAGAGAGAAAGAGTACCCCCGAGACGACCGTTGAAAGGAGTGAGAATTACCGGCGGATGCAATGGAAGGCCCTACCATCAGCCCAGAAGAACTATGAAGCTCTGCGTTAGTGTTTGCGAATGAAAAGTTTTGTGACCAAAATGGTGTTGTTTTCTTACCTTCCCATCCCCAATCTTTCATTACTCCAACCCAATGATGACTGCCTCGTACAGTTTGTTCAGAGTCTAGTTCTTCTACAATTGGAACCATGGACCCATGTCTTGTATTCGTAGGCCTCATAGGGTATAAGCCTCCCGATATCTGGTTATTATCCATCGAATTTCCGTAAATACTGCCTGGTTTCGACGGATGATCTGCTGGTAATGCAATAGATCCCTTCCGGCTTCCAGGATGCGATCGCAGCCGCAATTTATCTGCTTTTGCTGCGTCTCTCCGTCTCCAGACCTCGCGAATCACTTCTACACAGCGGTCGATATTGCCTATTCTTAGGCGGTTTTGCATTGCGACCCAGCGCTGTAAGATCCATTCGCGGTCCTCCTCATCCTCAAACTCGCAGCTCGCAACAAACAAAGGAAAAATGTGTAAAATGTTAGTCCTCGAAGACAAAGGAACTGTTGCCAACAACTTCAAGGTATTGTTTGCGAGGACTGAAGATGACGGTGATGGAATTTCAGGAACAGCTTGGTGAAGGTACAAAAGAACTGCCCATCGATATGCGTAAGCTGTCTGGATACTATCTTGAAGTTCAGATTGCGGATCTTCCGGTGGGTTGAAATGATTAGGGAGAACCCAACGGTCAATCGCATTTTTTAGCTCCCGTGCCTGGGAAATGATGGAAAAGGAGTTCCTTTCACTTTTTCGTATCCGTTGGACAAGACTGGCCACATTGCCTATGAGTGGAAACAGAGTGGCTGCACAACCCAGTAATGGATCGACATCATGAACTCCATCCTGCGGCATGACCAAACGTGAATCTCCCAGTCCCTCTGTGTCGGCCTCATCCATAGACGTGATTCGGGCAATTACGTCCATATAAAGCCAAGTATTGTATAAAAAGCGAACTCTTCCTAGTTCTTCCGAAGCCGTCTGGCGCCGCAGTCTATTTCTCAGAGTCTGGCGCATGAGAGCCCTAGCCCCTTTGAGATGCTGGATACCGGTAGAAGTCTGCTGGTCCCACGTCTCGGCAAAAGCCAGAGATAGAGTTGTCGCTAAGGCAGCATCTGTTTGCATTTGTTCCATTCCCTGGACCATAAAGTTGATACTTCGACGCATGTGCTCCATACCAAAGACTCGCAGAGATGGGTTGTCTTTAGAGGAATGAAACGCAGCCATTGATATAACAGCGTGATACAAAGCAGGCGATCCTCTCGCCATGGGCCAGATATGAGTTCGCCATGGGTTCTCAGTTATCCCATCCTTCACCGAAAGGATACCACAAGTCAAACGATCGAATCGAACAATTAGTGATTCTTCGCTGCCAGCAGCTGGCTCAGGCTCCTGTAGTAGCATGTTCGCCATAGACAGGTCGGATGACATATCACCCTGCGTAGTAGGTGGCGGACTCTCTTTGACAGGCCATAGCTGGAAGCCGGGTTCTGACTGCCTGATTATGTTCTCTACATCATCGGCATCCTCTTCCAGCATCGATAAGAAGTTTGGTTGGCTATTCGGCATGCCAAATGCCGCCTGATTGAGGTCAGTGGGCAAGGAATGAGATATTGAATCTAGGTCCGTATCAGAAAAGATAAACCCGGTCAGCTCTGTCCCGGGGGTATCCAAAACTGTTGGTGCATTAAAGTCTTCCAGAACTGGGCCAACCAAGCCAAGCGTATGTGGATGACCAAGAAGCGATGTCGCGTCTGCAAACATGGAAGTGTCCGGTAGTGATAAGTCATCAGGCAACGAACTACTAATCGGGGAAAAAAAGTTCTGCTGCTCATTTAAACCTAATACCTGTCCTGAGGATGTAGAACTCCTCCTAGCTGCCTTGTGTGGCCGCGCAGAGTCTTCTACCACATTTGTTTTTGGTGGAGGTGATGCTGATATCATAATTAGTCTAGAGCCGTCTTGCAAGAACATGAATCTTTTCGGGCATCAATATACCTTTCTTTTTTGGGGTTGTCTTGGTAATAGCCGGCGTTTCCTCGAAGGGACGCCATTTGAAGTCTTTTTTGTAGCCCCCACAAGTTACGTTGCGTTTGTGACATTGCTGGCAGCTACAAGAAGAAGAAACATAAACATATAAGCTTAGCGATGTGTTGTAGCGGAAGAAAAAAGCCCGCTTCTGATTTTGCTTACCTCGGTTTTGTCTCGTCACACTTCAGACGTTTGGCTTTGCAAGTAATGCAGCCTATGCCGGTCAGCTTTGTAAAACCTTCAGAGTGATAGACAACCGACGGAAATTTAGAAGTTGAGACTCACCATTCCGGCTTTTTGATTGTTTGGGACGCTGATTCCCGTTTGTAGGAATAGTAATGGAAGCCGCCTTCCTTTTCGGACTTGTTGCATTTTGTCGAGGCTTTGGCACAGGCCTCTTGGAGACAGGCTGTGGAGCTGGGGGATCTAGAATGGCCGAAGGCGAGGGGATTCTTATTGTATCCATACCCGAACAAAGATACCACACATTTGGCTCAGGGAAAACTGAATGTCAGGGAACATAACCAAAGCGAGATAAGGAAACAGACGAGGGGAAAGACGAATGCGTTGGTGGTGGAATGGAATGACGGTATAGTTTGATAGATAAGAACAGCCACAAGTGGAGTGGACTAAAAGCGCTCCGTGACTCAACTAGTATTGATCCTCTGTGAATGCTGGCGAACTGCGGGCGAACGGGTGAACTATGCACGGTAGGTGTCTATAAAGTAGAGCAACCGTGGAATAATATTACAAAGATGTTTTAATGCAGGTCGAAGACGACGGCGGTGGTATCAGGGTGGACGTGGACGTCAGAGTGTATAAGTAGATGGACAATTTGTCGGCGGCTTATCTATGGCGGATGGAGAATTCCTGCCGTCTTAGCTGGTCAGTCAGAATTCAGATGGTGTGCGGAGATCAAAAAGACGAGTAAAAGGTCTCGCATTATTGGAAGATAAGGCCGGTTGTAGATTGAATCAACCCTTATGCGGGGAGCACACCGCGAATCACCACAGGGACAGTTGGGCCCAGCCTGAGTGGGTAAGCCATTGGGCATTGGCCATGGCACCGATCAGCCGATAGGGAGGAGCATATCCATACTGGCTATACGGCCTGATACGAGTTGCCGTTGATACCACTTTATGCACTTCGTAAGCTCTGGTCCCGACAAATATCGTCGTGGGCACTGCACAGAGTTTGAGTGTCCGTGAGCGTTCAGTTGAATCGGATGAGTTATCTAATAGGTCGTATATGAAGACCGAGCCCTGGTCACAGTCAGACACACATGTGGGGTAAAAAGATTAAAAATCAAGATATAAAGCATAAAGTGGTGTCGCATATAAATAAATACCTGCGTCTACTTCTCTCTGACTTGTTCCTTCGGTAGGCGTGAGGATAGACAGTCCAGCAACCAGCGGTTAACGATAGGACCGCCGACGTGGATTAAGTGCACCCGGGGCTTCTCTGCCGATGCGAATGTCAATGCAGTGCAAAATATGTGATGGCTTATGAAAAACGTTCAGGGGTGCAGATTGTCAAGAGTCGAGACTTTCTCACGGAGAGTTCTGTCGCTGTCAGTGGCCCCCGTGACTGCCTCACATGACATTGTTGCCTTAAGGAATCCAGCCCGTTTCTAAATCAGGAAGGAACGTCCTACACTGGCCGGAGACTTCATCCAACCTCAAATCGCAGCTTCTCAGACTGTTGTTACACAAGTTATCTACAGGCCCAAGCAGGCGGCTCGAGTCAATGGCAGTATGCTCGGGAAGATACGGCTGGAAAATGCCATTTACAAGAAAGCTGATGATATAAACGCCATTATACTTTTCTGAAAGCTAGAGACTAACAATCAATTGGACGAGAAAGAGCTTCGGAGAGCTGAAGAACGAGCTCAGACCAAATATACATATGGAAACACAAGGAAAAGAGATAGCATCAACACACGGTCTTGTGCACCCCCTCGCCCAACTTTGACAGTCCACTAGGGAGCTGGTGAGCCCGGTGTCCATGTCCCGTTGGTTGCTGCTTTCTTCGTTCAATACGAGTCTGGTGAGGATGGGTCTGCAATCTGGAGAGGTCGACGGGGTCTGAGTCCACCAAGCTATCGGTGACAGCGACAATGTCGGCAATCAAACGTTCGAGTAAATCAGCGCTCATGCTTTCCCGGACAACCACACGCAATATCTCGGTGTTGCTAGCCGTCGGGGGAAGAGGATAATCTAGGGTTAATGTCAGCGGGTTGAATCAGAGCCAGGAGGCAAGGAGGTAAGGATTTCTTACTAGGAATAATGTACTGCTTCGCTCGTAGCAGAATACTGACACTCTCCTGCTTCACGTGAGGATAGTCTTTCTGGAAAGCGTCTGAGAATCTGAATGCTACCACCGGCAGTCCTGCTACATAGTCGGCAGAGGTCTCGTTCGCAACGTTACCGAGCACCGTGTCCTTGGCCGTCTTCAAGCTTTTCTTGTGATGGATGCTGCTGACACACTTGAACCAGCCGGTCTTTTCCAGAGCTTTACTCAGCAGCCGCGCGTTTGCTAGACAATTCTCCATGATATCGCGGTATCCGTTGAAACCAAGGTGGATGAGATTGTAGTACTGTGCGATCACCTGCCCACCTGGTCGTGAGAAGTTGAGAGTATAGGACTCCTCGGTGCCTCCCAGGTAGTGCAGCTCGAAAATAAGGTCTTTGGGGAGGTATGACTGGTCTCGCCAGATGATCCATCCGAGTCCAGCGTACACGAGTCCAAACTTGTGGCCGGAAGTGTTGATGGACTTGACTCTGGGGAGTTCAAAGTTCCTATTCAATAATTATAAGTATGTGCTTCTAAATGTTTGATTGGAAAATAAGGGAGATACCATTTCTGACCACCACCCGCATAGGTAAATGGCGCAATGAAACCACCGCTGGCTCCGTCGACATGGATTGGAATATCATGGCCAGTTTCAGCTTCGTACTCATCCAAGATCTTTGAAACCTCCTCCACAGGCTCGTAATGACCGGTATAAGTCGAGCCCATGATAACAAACACGCCGATAGTATTCTCATCGATATTCTTCCGAACAAGCTCCGGATCCAGAGCATAATTACTCTTTTCCGAAACATCCAGTATACGCGCCTCCACGTCAAAGTAACGAGCGAACTTCTCCAGAGCTACCTGTGCGTTGGCGCCCATCAGAATGTTAGGTTTAGAAATATCCTTTCCAGCTTCTTTTCGTTTGTTCTGCCACCGACGCTGCATTGCCTTGCCTCCGAGCATAATCGCCTCGGATGACCCGACAGTTGCAGAGCCGATTGCTTTTTCGTTCGATTGAGCGCCCCAGAGGTTGGCGATGATGGAGACGCATCGGGCATGCATGGCCATTAGAGCGGGATATTCGTCTGCGTCAGCCAGGTTCTTCGCCATGTTCTCGGCCATGAGAGCGTTTGCATCTCGTTCCATATACGTTCCAACGAAACTAATCAATTAATATCTAATCATTTTCTCTCTTTTTTTTTATGAAGAACACACCTAGCCAAATTCAAATTCGGTCTCCCATCAAGATCCAACTCATCCCGGAGCAGCTGCGCAGCGACATCCGACGGCGCACCGTTTTGCGGAATCCGGAATTTTGGGATTGCCTCCTTGCTGGAGTATCGAGTCGAATACGGTGTTGAGCTTGCAACAGCATTTTCAGTATGGATGTTTGATTTCAGCCTACTCTCCGAATCGTTCCGGAGGGCTTTGATAAGTTCATCAGGGTCGATCTACACATTTTCAGCTCATTAATTTGTGCTAGACGGGAATGCGGATGGACTTACGTGTCGAGAGAGCGTCATTGTAAAATTAGTTGATCAATTGATTGTGGTTAATGAATATTTCGTCTCGTGAACTTTGAAGAGAGAAAAAAAAGACCAAGCTACAGACGCTCTATATACGTAGTCCAGAACCAAGACCAAGCTTTACATATGACATCGATCACCCAACTAAAACATCAATCATCCAATTGTCTGGTTCTGGCAACCAGTTACGTACGGAGTACTTAGATCATGTCATACCATACGATTGACGCAACCTCCCCACCCATTCATTCCCTGTCTCAAGCTTCCAGCCCTCTTCCAGATCTCCTCCTTGGTTTTCCAGCCCTCGATCTTTATTCGCTAGCAAAACAACTAATAATTTATTTTCAGATGACGTTCCCCATATCCGGTCATCTAGGTGGATGTGTTGTTAGTTACCTAGACATGGTGAGGGATGTATGACGTCAACACATAACGCGCGTTCTCTATTATTATTTTTCTCCGCAGTGACCCTTCCCAAGACCTCGGGTTTGAGAGAACAATTGATCGGCTTCGATCATGAGTAAATAAACATTTAATTCGTCGGTTTATTCAATTGGACCAATTCGTTTATTTTGCGTTATGGGTGCACACTGCATGGGGTGGTGATGTGATGCGTCATTGAGACGGAATAGGCATATCCCGTTCAGGAAGTGATAGACGTTCTTAGGGCACAGGGCTAGGGCTGGCCTCTGTCTGCACTGTCACTCTGTCTGAACTGGGGGGGAAACAAATAAACATGTGACTTACATGCTACGTATCGCCGGATTTCTGGTAATGTGTTTATGTTGTATACGTTGTGCCTATCATGGCATGGTAATAACTAGACCGGTGTAGCTTCTATAATCTCTCTGGCAGTCCAAGCAATTTTCCGAATTTTCGAATCGATTCGGTGACTTTCCTGTCGGGGTTCTCGCTGATATGTGAGATATGTGAAATATGTGAAATATGTGAAATTATGTATATTTATATTCCATTCAAATACCCGTCCCGTATTCTCCTTCCATGACTAGTAAAAAGATCACACGACAGCCGGCAACATGGATACACAGATGAAAAGGAAAGAAGAAAGAAAGAAAACGTAATGCGTACTGTAGTAGAAATAGACAGTCGTAACCCATACAGGAAGCTTAGCCTTGAATACATGGAGTAGATGATAGATGATAGTAAAAGAAATGCGCCCAAGTTCAGCAGAAATAACCCTCCCGACACCTTGCTCAAAAATGACAACATTGAATGCTGTGCGCGTTCAATAACGACTGAAAAAGCAAATAAAGAAAAGGCTGAAAAGTTACAGGTATGTATGGAATTCCTTAGATACCATTCGAAAGGGGACTCGCTTTATCGCTATGCGAATCGAATTTGGTTAGACTTTCGTCGTCTTTGGCTCCGGAATTGGAGCTGGTGTCCGTGTTCTTGCCGCATCCCTTGACAAGAAGATGTCGCTATAAGTCGAATTAGTTGAGTTTCTTCAAAAGACGGAAATAAAAAAGGGGGAAAAGGAATACCTTCAACGCATCTTTCCGCGAAAAGCTCTTTTCACAGTGGGTGCAGGGAAACGGCTTCACGGACAAGTGTATACGCTTATGGCGTTTGAGGTCGTGATTTCGGTTGAATGACTGCGGACACTGGTCGCATTTGAAAGGCCGATCGTTCGGCGCGGCAGCCGGTCCATGGCCTTGGTGATGGGAAGGATGGCTACCGTACATATGCTGCATATTCGCTAAATGGCCGCTCGTGAAACCCGGCATCATAGTGGGGGCCATATTGCCCATCAGCGACATTTGCCCATTAGGGTTGTGCACATTCGTCATGATTGGTCCCGTCATCGCGGGTAGCGAATATGATGGCCATGGCGGTCGGCTATAGCCCAACTGCGGCGGTTGCATGGGCGGAGATTGCGTTGGTCCAGATGGCATTCGCGAAGTGTGAATGCCCAAACCGCTCTGACCTACAGGAGATGGTCCTCCATACGAAGGAGCGTATGTACCGGGGTGCGGCGCGCCAGCCGCCGGGGAGGCGTTATACAAAGGGCTAACAAGCGGCCTTGACCCGTAAATATCAACGGTGGCCATCTGATGCGACGGGGCAGAGGTAGTTGTAGGTATGCCATGCATGCCCATCGTTTGGGATTGTGGATGCTGAGCATGCGGTAGACCGGAAGTAGCAGAGCCAGGAGATGAGGTGGATATAGACTGTTGGAAAGGTGGGAGATGATGATTCAGATCATACTGTTGCGCCATTCCTTCGCTTGTCGGCGGCAGGCTGCCGCTCGTTCGACTGATTGTACCTGACGACGGAGAGAGCACGCTTCGCGGCGGGGGAAAGCTTGCACCCCAGGATGGCTGGGAGGGCGAGCCGTAGGTATACGAATTCTGATTTTGCCACGAGGGCGGATAGGGGGGCACCTCTTGAGACGCGGATATTCCCGTTGGGATGCTCGGCCCTGGATGTAATGGGTTGGCGGCGCCTTCACCGGAATGATTTGAAGGCGGGGTGAGCAGATTGCTGACGTTCGACGGTGATGGAAACTTCGCAGAAGGATTAACCAAGCCGAAATTTGCTGGTGGCGGAAGCTCGAATACAGGCAGACTCGACGCGGCTGGGCGGCGCGCAGTGAGCGTTTGAGGTGCCTGATTCAGCGCATCAAGCGCAGTACCCATTCCGGGTGGAGGAACTGCTAGAGCCGCCAGGTTGGTCGTTTGTTGGCGATTGAAACCTTGAGCAGATCGAAAATATTCAGGATCGATGGTCGGGGGAGTTGAGAGCGTTGCGCCAGAAGAAACGGTGCCTTCGAGGTTAACAATCTGGTTCACCGTACCCGTTGGAACGGACCAGTAGCGGCCACTAAAGCCGTCTGAAGGATCCAGGAGGGATGGCTTGGTGAGGGACGAAATCTCCCCTGTTTGATGGAACTGTACACGAGGGGGCCGTCGATGGTATCTTCCAACGCGGAAGTGTTTCGATACCACGAAAAATAACGCGCGGAGAGAGTTTCGAGTTTTCGACGAATAGAAAAGTTAAAAAAACAAAGACCGTGGGTCCAGTCGGGAGTTAAACAGCGTAGCGTGCACCAGCTTGCATGGTAAAGAAAGTTCTGCCCAGCGGGTTCAACGAAAAGTATTTTTTTTTTCCCTTCGATCGAGCTCGCGCGGCAAATCTCGACAAGCCGTTAATCGGGTGGTAGGCGAAAGCGCAGACCCGGTGCTAGCGATGGGCGGCAGTCAAACGGCGCATCACCAGCGGTATGCTGTGTGATGAAGGGCAGCTCAACGCAGAAGCAGCAGCTGTATTGTATTTAAGCACTCGGATGGATGGCGGGATTTCGAGTACGCGATAAGCGACCTCTATTTGCTGGATGTCTGTGCACGGAGAACGGACTCAACCAGACGGACGGGGAGGGGCAGTGGAGCAGGAAAAAGACGAGCAAGACGCAGCGCGAGACCAAACGAACAGACAGGGATATAGATAATAATGGGCGACGGGGGTATTGAAAGGAGCGAACAGACAGAGGGAGAGGGGAGAAGAAGGAGAGGAAGAGGAAGAGAGAGCGAGGAAGAATAGACGCTGCAGAGGGAACTGCACTTAGGGAAGGCACAAATAATGAGTCGACAGAGAAGGAGGTATCCGGCGAGGCGGGCGAGAGGCTCCACAATTGGCCGGTCGGCTGTGGCTCTTGCAGAACAACAGCGCTCGGTCTGGACCGCGTCGCCAGCGCGGGGAATCTGGTATTGTATTCTATTTATTGAGATAAACGTGAAGATAAATGTGATCCTGACATGGCCCTGCGCACGCGATGCTGTAGAATGTAGATGTATGATGGTATTTGCTGTGTCTGTCCACGGAATGGCCGGAGTGCTGACCCAGCGTTCACTGGGACGGTGGAATCGCGAGAGATATTGATACCAGATGCTAAGATAATACATAGACTAAGAATAAGGATAGGAGTAAACGAGCAATACCGCTAGCCGAATTACGGATACCGATGGTAGCGTACCAACGAATAAACAATCCAACACCCAAAACGCCGGGGCCAGACTCGCTGCAGCTGCCAGATGGAATGCAGTTTGAGTCAGAATAAGGGGTAGTATTGAATTTTACGGATAAATATGATTGTGTAGTGATTATTTCCGCATGCTGATAGCTAATAGCAAGTATGCAGACAGCTGACCGAGAAAAAGAAATGAAAATAAAGAAAGAAAGGCCCAGCCTGGACTGCGCGCCGGTGGAACGGTATGGTACGGTACGCTCCATTCAATAGATTGGGTTGATAGAGGGGGGCCAATGGCAGCCCTGGGTTAGTAGATTCCTTAATTTATGGATAGCTTTAGCACGTATTGGGTAGTATCAGCGTGCGTATTGATTACATTAATACGCTGTCCGTACCGAGTAGTAAGTACAGTCTGGTCTAACCGAGCTGTATGATTACTAACGGTACAGTATACTTGCAATATACCACGTACCTAAGTGCGAGGTCAAAGTTGTAACTTGTGAGCATTTTGCGATTCGGTCTGAGTCAGACAGCAAAAGTGCAAAGTCAATTGGCAGAAGGACTAGGTAAGAACCAACAATTATGGATCAGGATCAGCAGCAACGTGGTTGACAGGGCTGGGGGCGGCGCCGCAGCCATCAGCCTGAGGCGAGATCTGGCGTCTCCCGTCTTACTCGCCACTATCCCTGCAGCGTATGACTTGTAGTGTAGGATGTAGTATGTAACTTAGTATGTAAGAGTAACAGTAATTGGTAAGCTATATAAATATTAGTTTAATTTATCCAGACTGCCCTTTATTATATACACGTAAAACCAGTACTCCGTACCACGTACACCAGCTGAACGCTGGGTGAATTGGATAAGAGATGTGGCGTAAGAGTTGTCTAGTGTACCCAGTCTAATGTGCCGCCCTACGGATCCCGCGACTGGAGAATCAGATCGCAGGCAAGAAGCAGAACATGGCTGAATTCGTCGAAGATTGACGCTGTGGAGAACCAGGGGACGACGATCAGCGGCGCAGCTGGGGATCAACATGATTTAAGCTCACGATCTAGACTCAGTGCTCACTCTCTACTTGTAAATGTTCCTTCTTCTTCTTGCCTTTGCTGCCATAACTTGCACTCTGTAGTCTCTCCTCTGTACCGAGTACTCTGTACAGTTGCTATTGTATTTGCTATTAATAAGACAGTGAATACTACGTAAACAGTACCGTACCGTACGTACGGTACCAATCATACCCGTACCACCGTATCGAGGACGCCGTCCTTGATACGCAGGACACTTGCAGTATATCTGTAACTATACAGCGTATACGCTGTGGATACATCGCGTGGTCCCGGTGATTCGCTGTTGACTCCTTGCATCCGGGGAATCGCTTGCTATGCCTCCGCAGGGTTAGACCGTGCAAACGAACGCACAGGGATCATTATCGTAGTCAGTCGGCAGTTGTACCGTGGATAGGAATGACAGGTATGTTATAAATGGGAATATTCACGAGTCGTGAGGTAGGCATGTTGTATAAAAAATGGTGGATACATGCGAAGAGTCAGCTGACTTGGCGAATGCTGACAGTCGCCGACGAACTGTCGTATGGACACTTGGTTAGTCTCTAGTACAGGCCCCAGGGTCAGCGTACGGAACTCTGTCTGGGTAACATTAGACATAGACATCCTGAGTGTTGTCAGATGAAGGCAAATAACGGGTCTCCACTCGTCCATATCACATGGTTCGACTTCAACTGCTGCAGCACTTAGTAATGCATTACAGAACATGGTAACGGCATTACGGCTAGCCCAGGCCGGTCTAGCGCGCACTAGGCTCGGCAGCGAAAGCCCGATTGAGCAGGAATGGGCTAGAGCGAGCCAGGCCCCACTCTTCTATTCTTTCGTATTGAATGAAGGTACTTGCAGTGCTGAGTGTGTACTTGCTACTTGCAGTATATTAGTGAGCCCTGAGTAATACGGTGAGGACATCGTTACATTGCTACTAGCATTTAGCATCTAGGATTGCTTCAATATTTAGTTTTGCAGCAGTTCGTCTGCAACCTTGGGTACAAAGTACTCCATAAAAACATCACGAGTAAGGGCGTAGCAACCAACTAAATAAATGTCCGATTCAGCATCAACTCCGTGCCTACTCCGGCTAGCCAGAGCTTAGTGGGCACTAGGCCTGTTAGGGTCCAGCTTATGCTTAACACTAAACTGCATTCTTGTCTGACTGTTAATTTGTTTAATTTATATTGCTTCATAGCATCTAATCAAGTTGTGTCTGCATATTAATATTAAATACTAACTAATAGTCGACCCTTAGATATCACCGAGTGGATCTGATATCTATGTGCAGGCATTATTGGGCAAGCATAGTACTGTAGTATTCGCTATTCTCCCCCAAAGATTAGTCTGATTAGACGCTCATTATCTAATATCTTACTATTTTAGTCCCTCGTACTAGTAACCCGACTATTGTTTTTTATTTCTTCTAGAAATATAAAAGCGGGGCTCCATTGGACCTGCCAACTGGCTACGACTGACTAAACACTAAACAGTAAACACATGCAGCATCCCCACCGTACTTACTACTTCATTAACAGTTAGCTGACTTGGCAAGTTGCAAGTAATTTGAAGTAAGTATGTATCTGTGTCCAATGGGAATGCCGCATGGATGTACATAATCCTAATAGCTAATATCTACATGTCGGTAACAGCCGCAGCCAAGTCTATCTATTTGTTGTATCATATTCATGTCTAATTTTTGTGTCAGCATGCTTAAGTAATGCTACTTGGGCATACTTATGCAAACAGTCATGTGAGGAATGCATGTATGTATGTATGCAATGCAGTGTACTATGCATGTTTGCTTTCTATCCATGGATGGCCCCGGGGCTATTAATGGTTGCACCTGGCCTATATTCTAGCCTATAGAAGACGACCAACTGGATGCCGTTTTACGTTACCGACTTCGTATGGATCACCTGATATATACTCCCCTATTTAGTATCTAATTGTTGTTATGAGGCTGTATTCACCTAGGTATTTGTTGAAAATAGTCACAATCAACCCTGACCAGGCACGTTTTGTCCTTGTGTATATGTCCATTCTATATCTTCAAATCCCTCGAAGCTATACATAAAATCTACGACCCCGGACAATCAAATTTACAGTCCATCTGACGGTTCGATATCCATTCTATCCCATCCATCACTTGGTCCCACAAGTCCGCAAAGTTACCATTATCCCATCCTCCCACGGAGCATTGCGACGACTTCGTATTCCATGCTTGCGACCCGTACGCAAAATCGACCTCCCCTTTTTCGCACAAGAACCCTTGACAGTACGCGGTATCGGTTACCCCGGCTTGTGCGGTGATTAGGAAGGTAAAAGGTAGCTTGCTGTCGGTTACGAGTGTTTGGTTCCAGTCTAGACCGTTGACGTTGTGCCCTATCAGAGCGCCATTTGCATCCGTGAGGTTGACGGCCAGATATACAGCGGCGGCGTTGGGGTCTGAACTGAGGCCTTCCTCGACGTGCGCGTTGCATTTTCCGGTCGCGTAGGATGCCTTTTCGGTGTTGGTGGTTGTCGTCTTTTTGGTCGTTGTAGTTGGTATCGCTGGGTTCCAGTTCTTGGTCGGCTGAATGGTGTAATCGCAGTTCATGAGCCCGGCAGACGTAGGCTTAAGAGTTTGAACTGTCACGCCACCACAGTCACAATGTGCCGACGTCCCAGGCGCTGAAAGTACGGCCTCACAGCCCGGCACACCGCCCACGCCCGGAATATTCGTAGGTTTGGTAGTGCTGACGGGAAAGTGCGTCGACGAGCCAACTTCGCATGTGTACGTTGTGAATTTATCCTTGCCAATAGTCGTGCCGATGCCCGCCACCCAGCCTCCATTGCACGTGCAGTATGGCGTCGGGGTTGCCTTGCCGGTTGCCTTGTCAGTTGTTACGGCGCACGAGGTGATAGGAGGCGCGGATGTCCGACTCTTAACAGAGGTCTTGATGGGTGTGGCAGATTTCGATCTCGTTCTTTGGGCCGCGGCTGAGCTGGTCGGCCATGTCGCGTACTTTGAATCGATGACGGATAGCGCCGAAATCACGCCTGCGACAAAGGCAGAGCTCCGGTTAATCGGTTTGTAAGGGATGGCCGTAAATATTGATAATGTGCCAGTTCCATTTGTGGCGGTGGTAGACATCACTGAGCCTGTTACGGTTTGGCAGTTATTCATTGTTGTGCATTTTCCCTGGCGGAAATATTAGAATCTTTTTGATAAGAAATGACAGCTTGAATACATACTGTAATGGTCGTTGTAGTAGCCGAGCTCCGGCCTGATGGCGTAAACACTGAAATAGTGAGAGCACACAAACTTCCTGTCGAGGTTGGCTCACATGAGGTCTCGCTAGAAGGGGTGGAAGTTGGAGTAGAATGACTCGAAGCTGGAGAAGAGGTAGTTGTACTAGAATGACGGGAAGTAGTTGAAGAATGGCTAGGTGTAGTTGAAGAATGGCTAGATGTAGTTGAAGAGTGACCGGAGGTGGTAGTGCTCGTCTTCGAAGTTCCTGTTGAAGTTCCAGTTTCCTTGTCTGTTTTTGTTGCTGTTTCTTTTTCTGTCTTCGAACCGTCTGGGTCCGATGAGCTACCATCGCCTGCTTGCGGCGCAGGCGGAGGTGATGGGCCACCAGGCATATTGCCTTTGGGAACGCTAGGTATCCAGTCACAGCAAAGACCCCAGCTCAGTCCACCTCCACCTCCACCTCCGGGCATCGAACAAAAGATGGGGATGAGGCATCCTCCACCCGTGTTACAGAGATCGCCTACACACATCCATGCTGGTGTGGGCCCAATGCTCCCAGAACTGGTGTAAGTAGACTGGTATATGACGCTAGAAGTCTTTCCGGACTTTGTGACTGGGATTACCTTTGCAATAAACATCCCGGTCAGCTACATTTAACTCACGAGTAGTGCATGCGCCCAACTCACCGTGGTTGAGGGAGTGACCGTCGGCGAACTAGTAGTAGCTGTAACCACAGCCATGGAACCAGGGGTAGATTTCCCGGTAGTCGTGCTTGACTTTTCGGTTGACTTTTCGGTTGACTTTTCGGTTGACTTTTCGGTTGACTTTTCGGTTGACTTTTCGGTTGACTTTTCCGGCGCTGGCTTTAGTGGTGTTGAAGACTTTGGTATGGATGAAGGTTGCAGATGACTTGCCGGTGAATTGACAGTCGGTATTCCCTTGGGAGGTGGTGAACTTATGTCAGTTGTTGAGGAAGGATGGCCATTTGATATCGGTGTCGAGGAGGACTTTTGAGTCACGACTGGCGTTCCTGTACCTGGTTTCAATGGTGGGATAGACTTGAGGGCGAATGACGAGGGCAGTTGATTTGCAGATGGTTGGATACTGGTTTCTTTCTCGGAAGATGATAAAATCTTGCTTGGTGTTGGGACAGGGTGGCCACTTGATACTACTGGAATTGCTGAGACTGGCTCTAACCCCTGTGAGGACTTCATAGGCGAGAAGTTTGTGCCTGGTGTTGAAACAGGATGGCCACTCGATACCACACCCGTGGACGGGTTTCCGGTTTTAGCTGAAGTTACTGGAGCTGACCCTGAGCTTTTACCTGATTCTGGGACAGGGCGGCCACTCGATACCACGCCTGCACTGGCTGAAGAAAGCTGAAAACGCGAAGGATGGGTTGCCTCGGACAAGGGTGTAGAAGAGTTCTCCCTCCGCATTCGCAAATTCTTCCTTAGATTCTCCTTAGTTCCACCATTGGCACGGCGGACTTTGGCATTGTTCGATATTTTCGGCGGTGGGTCGGGGTATATGAGTGAAACTGATCCATCCGCGTTGACGCGCTGGGGGGGATTTCCCTCAATCAATGTCGAGCCTTTCCATGTCAGTTCTTTGATTACCCCTCTCTGCATGAAGGAAAATGTCCTCACCTAATGCAAAAAGAGCATAGTTATCTGCATTCATATGGCCATCGGCAAGGAATGAGGGCAATGAATTAGGGCCATAGGGAGAAAGCCTTTTCACATTGTTCCAACCTACTCAAATCCCAGGCCAGTATCAGTCCTGTCGTGTTGTTTCTCATCAAGGGGGCTGCATACCATAAGAAAAATCTCCCTGAACATCGCTGGTTTGGTATTTTTGGACAATGTGCGTCATTTCGTGGAGGAGTGTCGATGGCGCAAGCAGTGACACAGTATCTATAATTGTATGGCTGACACTTTGAGGTGGCACAAGATTAAGCAACCCTTGTGGATCCCTTGCGAGGAGTGCGTTGTTATTAAAAATATCATTCTGGAAGCAAAGAGAAAAAAAAAAAGAAAATCAGTCATTATCAGAAAGTATAAGTCCTTGACATGTCCAAAATATCATACCATATCAAAAGTCGTTGTGGAGGCTACCCAAAGCATACTTAAGCATAACTGCAACGCGCTGATTGCGACAGGGTATCTCCGGACAGCCCAGGCCTGATCAAAAACGTATAATTAGTCTGTATCCCAAAAAAGGCCACAGAGGGGGAGGTTTTCAAATTTACTTGGGTAGTGTCGCTTGCGAACGCTATCCACGGATCCATGCAATGCATGTCTTCTGGACCCCAACCAACCGGGACTCCAACCTCCTTATCACAGGTGAGATCCCAGGCTATCTGGTCATCGCATGTGTAGTATATGGCCAAGCGGTTGTAATCGCAGTACATAATGAATTCATCGACTGGAAGTGGCCCAGGGTATGGCTTATTCTCAGGGGTGCCGTCGCTGGTCGTGTCGAACTCTGAGATTTGTTGGTATACGGTATAGATTTCTTGAAAAACCTCATAATTTGGATTGATTACACGATTAGTAGCATCGCCATTATCGAAGCCTGTGGAGAAGACATATTGAAACAAGTCCAAACGTGCTGCATACACTGGGTCTGACGCATCACCTCCTGGAGGTCCTGCGGCGAGTTCCTCTAGGTTATTTATAGCCTGATCGTTCCAGTCAAAAGCCCATCGCATAGAATCGACTATAAATTCTTCGTAAGCTAGATTGATTCCTTGTTAGAGAATAATAATAACAATAATCAACCTCTAATATTTGTGCTCGGAAAGCTTACCGTTGCACCCGGGATCAATGATCCAGGCCTGTGTCTGGGTGAACAACAGCCCGGAAATGATCGTATAGAGCAGCTTCATGGTATCTCATATACCGCAACCCAGTTGATATTGAATCAGGAAGGAAACGAGAAAAAGGAGCCCTAGTTCTTAATTGGACTCCAGGTTTGGTTCCAAATTATGCATTATCCGCTGTCAATTCAACCTGTTACCTAGGACTTAAGTACTCGTGTATAGTTTAAGCAATTGTTTTCTGCTTAAAATAGAAAGATGATAGAAGTTATAACATGAGGCGATCCGTTCCATTGATTGGATTGCAGAAATAGCAGTCTGCAGCGTCTACCGTAAGTCCGCAACAAAGTACAGCATGCCATGTTGCACATCGAGCTTGAATTTATACGTTATTAGAAATTAATTAGGGTTATGTGTTGATTCTAAATATACCCAGGTATAGTACGATAAACCTCCGAATCGTCAGATAGGTGTTAATGATGAACAAAGCACATCTAACTAGGAAAGTGCTTCTTCTTTGACACGTACCATGTGGAGACTCCCGAGGTATCTTACGAGGAATTTGCTCCAATAAAGACTTGCGTAAGCATACAAGGAGATGTTTTGATCTGCAGGCTCTCTGGTCAAGTTCTTCGCTGAAAGAACACCTCAAAAATTCCCCTTTGGGTAATTTAGCCCTAATGCCAAATCTTCCGCGTGCCCTTTTCTTTGACGTACTCGCAGAATTATTACTCAAAGAAGCTTTTCTATTTATATTCCTTTAATCACTGACTAATAACAGTAATACACAAAAAGTTACAAGTTGCTATACATCTATGATTTTAGTATTTGCAGCCATCATCGAGTCTCGTTTTGTGATGTTGGGTAGGGCAGTAGTAAGGTTATCTACTCCGTAAGTAGCTCTTTTTAAAGACTCATCTCGATAAGTAAGCTTACCCCTTGTAAGTCGCCTTTGAATCTGGTATTCAGGAGCTTTCATATTATTCTTGTCTTTTCATGGCTTTGTCCCCGATACTCTGCATAAAGCGCAGCAGCTTCACAATTAGAGAAATTGAATTGACCATTCAGACCAGGAGAGTATTTAAGTTCTGCCCCATATTAAATTAATGAAACCAACCATCAGAAATATGGAAACCATCTCTTGAAACATCATGCCAAACTCCATGAAACGTCAAACTTATGTTGTGGCCTGACAAATCGGGCAATTAAAGCGCTAACTAGTAATGGTTAGGTTGTAATAATTACGTAAATGTCCCGTTTTTGCACGAAATTTTATCCAATTGAGTTTAAAAAGCTTCTTTAGCCCACTAACCACTACAGGCTAGCGTGTTGGTTGTTTAGATGGTGAGCGGGCGCTGACCTCATCGATCGGGATAATCCGCGGGGCCAGCGGAGGGGTCAACGCGATGCTGCAATATCCCAATTCCAGGAAGCAGTCCTCAATTCATCGTCTGTCTTCTTCCTGAATACTCCTCCATGCGGTGACAAGTACTACGGCAAAAACAACTACTTCTACCCTTTCTCGTCTACTACAGAGGTCCTCACTACCCGTGCATCGACCATATCAGCTGCGAGCTCCATCTTTAACTGCTACTACTACCACTCCGCCCACAGCTGTTTTTTCCAAACCAATCCATTGCTCTTCTGCCACAATGTCTGGTGTTAGCAAGGCTTGCTGCTCGTGAGTTGCTCTTAGTCGCGAGGCTCGCGGCTCGTTGCTGACGATCGCAGTATTCCTCCCGTCATTTCCAAGGGGTATGAGCCCAAGGGCGAATACAAGACCCTCGGGGGATTGAAAACCTGTTAGTTCTGGATATCTTCTGCCTTTGTGACAATTATTGATATAGTATATTATAGATGTCACTGGTCCGGCCGATGCTACCCACGCTATCCTGATCGTCTATGGTAAGCACCGTTGGAAGCAAAACACGAAAAATAGAAAACTCACAAAACAGACATTTTCGGCTTCTTCCCCCAAACACTTCAAGGCGCCGATATCCTCGCCTTTTCCGACAAGGACAAGAAATACCGCGTCTACATCCCAGACTTCTTCGAAGGCGAACCCGCCGACATCTCCTGGTACCCTCCACAAACCGATGAACACAAACAGAAGCTCGGCAACTTCTTCCAAACCAAGGCCGCCCCTCCAGCGACCCTTGCCAAGATCCCAGGCGTGGTTGCAGACGCCAACAAGGAGGCCAGCAGTGGTAAATTCTCATCTTGGGGCATCCTCGGATTCTGCTGGGGCGCCAAGGTTGCCGTCCTCACTCTTGGAAAGGACACCACTTTTAAGGCTGGTGCTCAGTGCCATCCTGCTATGCTAGACCCTAAAGATGCATCGAACGTCACCGTTCCCATTACCTTGCTCGCATCCAAGGACGAGGATCCAGAGGCTGTCAAGGGCTTCGAGAAGAACTTGAAGGTTGCACACCATGTTGATACTTACTCTACGCAGATCCATGGCTGGATGGCCGCGCGATCGAATCTAGAGGACCCTGAGGTGAAGAAGGAGTATGAGCGCGGATACAACACTGTTCTGGGCTTTTTCCACGAGCATCTGTGAATGATGACGTCGAGCTGTATCTCTGCGAATATTATTGATTGACCGATAGTTTGTAATAGAAGGACAACGTTCTTTTGTTTTCCCCTTCGCGTAATACTAAAAAGACAAAGATGCCACGCTGCCGGGGCTGCCGATGATCCGCTCCCGTCTCCAGTGGGTGGTGCCGAAGAGCCGAGACTAGTTTCTACTCGGCGATCATCTTAGATTATCGTACGTCATTTTATATTTCGTCGCATATTTCTTATAAAACCTCAGTCTGAACATTGAGGTCTATAATGGCTGCTTTGTGGTGAAATTGTGTTCGACTCAGCGAGCAATTGATTTTCTGTCGATCGGATTGCGGGGTGAGCATACTCCATACCTCAGCGACCACACTTCATTCCAGCTGCGACAGAATACCTAGGTATACGGTGAGCTGATTTTCCAATATATTTAAATAATATCCCCTGCTAACTCTGTTAAGAAAACACTCGAAGAATCTTGGAAGATAAAATGGACACCAGTCAAAGCAACGCCGAGGAGCGTGAACCTGAGCATGAACACGCTTTGGAAAGAACCAAGTCCTTTGATGAGGAACCAAAACAGCCAACAAACATCCCCAACATCATAGAAAATGCACTCCAAACTGTCGACGACGCAAAACCAGCTGCACATAAAGAAAAGGGACATCACAAGCATACGGCCTTGACGAGCGATGACGTGAAATATCTCTTCTCTGGAGCGCCGCATTTCATGCTCGAAAAGGGCCGCCATAATCATTGGTACCCTCACATAATTTTCCCCTGGGATACCAGCTTGCCGATACAGGATCTCTGGGACCGGGAATTGCTGCGCCATGAATCGTTTACGCTGTCAACGCTGCATGCGCATCTCCCGGTGCCGGTGAATCTGAGGTTTAAAGGTGGTAGTACAATAGAGGAAAAAACAGCAGGGGCATGGAAATACGAAGAAGGCGTCAAGCGATCCTCGTACGACCTGGGAATCTTTGAAGTTCCAAACATGCTCTCCATAAACGGCAAAGAGCCAGGCGCAGTCGGATTTCGGCATTACCTCGAGCTGGCAACAGCAGATGCTGTGCGGTACAAGCGGGATGTACCTAGGGGTGAATCTCTTGATCCGCGCCTGTTGGCAAGCGTACCTTTGACAGAGGCATTCGATACGCTGAGCCATCTGAAAAATCCATATTCGCAGTGCCATCAGGACATCGTCTTCGATCGACACAAGCTGCTATGCGAGGGTCCTGAGGCATGGAAACGAATTGGGCTTCGCGATGTCCACATTAAGGATATTGTAGAGAGGTTGGAAAAGCTCTCCAATCTCCGGCTAGAGGCTTTGAAGCAGAGTTCTACCACCACCACCCCTGCTGGAGAGGAGAAGCCTGGGAATAACAAGGCCATGACCATCTTAGACAAAGAGTCAACAGAATTAATGCACAAAGAGCTTTATTCCAAATTCTTGTTTCTGCCGCCCCGAGGCTGGAGTCACCATGCACACGAAGAACTCAAAAATCAGATTGAAGTGCTGACTAGAGTGCTTGCTGTCAAAGGCGCGTGGCTTAACCTGAGTCTCCCCGAGTGGCGATTGCGCGTAGGGCAGATATTGTGGGAAATGCCTCCGCATGCAGATGGTGATTGTACGGACTACTCAGAAATGGACATCAAACATCCAGAAAAGAAAAAGTCCTCATCATCACCAACTTCTTCAGTCCTAGACAATGGACTGGAGAGAAAATGGCTTCTCCTACAACTTGTTCTTGCCGGAGAACTGCTAATGCGCTTGGACGCGATCGTCCACCTAGCTGTTTTACAGCATTCTAAAGACATGTCGGTCACTGCGCAGGATATGCGAGAGCTCGACAAGCTGCGACACGGGAAAGTGAATTGGGACATTCTCTTCTTTCAGCGGTTTTCGGATAATGTGACTATCAAGTATCTACCCAAGACTTGTTCTCAATTGCCTGAACAGCCACAGCAGCAGCAAAAACAACAAGAAGAGACAGCACAACCCCCAACAAAACGTCACGGTCTTCGGTCTAAATTCGGAAGCATTTCGAAACATTTTCATTCCAATTCCAGTCCTGCATGCTCACCAAAGGAATCTGCATCCGCGGAACCGTCTTCCCAAGACCATGTTTGGGACTGTATCGAAATCTCTTCTCGTCACCCGGGGCGACAATTGAAAGGCCTCTGCGTGTTTGCCGAGATCCTTGGTTGGCCAGACTATGAGACACTTGAAGCCCGTATTCGGTCGAATCTGCAGCAAAACGAGGGAGAACCTATGACTCCAGAAACGGTCAGTTCAACGTACGGTGTGTCCGTTAAGAATAGCGAAGCATCAAGGATATTCTGCAAGAAGGATACATATATCAGAAACCCATCTCATCTGTATTTGGTACTTCATGGAAAGAAGACAGGTGATAATAATCCAAACTCAAGTATAGGCGGATGGTTATCCAGGGCATGGCTTACAGGCCTCGTGATGCCGGGCGAAAATATCAGTCAGTTGTTGATGGCTACGCTCGTGGAAAACGACCCGAGCGCAATACGTACACTGGGCTCGGTGGCAAACTTGTATGGCGGGGTGAGCTACGGAGATCAGGGATGCACATGGTGGAGCACGAAATGCATCGTTGGTAGAGTTCTTGCTGCTCTGCAAGGGTCAAGCGTGTGCATGGGTTGGGTGAAAACGAGCATTACGCCTGTGCTTGACGGCAATGATGAGAAGACTCCAATCAAGGACACCTGGTTCTCGATTGAAGATATTCAGGAACCACTACAGAAGAACACACGTATCCGGCAGGGCGTGAGATTGGCGGTTGAATCGAATCCTCTAGGAAGGGGCAGAGTAGCCAATGATACGTTCACGATTCCGCCTGATGACGATGAAAAGAAGTCGGATTTTAGTATAAAGTTTACCGGATTCTCTCTATCTCGACAAGAGAATGTAACAGCAGCCGACAAACAGCCCTTGGAGTCCATCAAGAATATCTTTTTGGCCAACCGAGCTTTGCTCTCATTTGATATCGCCGCTACCACTTCTACCGAATCAGTGGTTTTCCCCTTAACATACAACACCATATTCATCTCGTCGTATACCTGCCGGCCACCGAGGGGATCAATTGCAAAACCACACGAAATAATGCACCACGAGTCTTTCGAGAAACATGGTAATAATAAACATACACATCTACCAGGCCATCCACTCCACAAGTCATATACCTACAAACACGTCTCCCTACAAGACCTGCGTCCATCTACTCAACCGCCAATCATCCACTTTTCCAGTCCTACTTCTCCTTCTACTCCTACCTCCGAAAAACCATCTGTTTCCGCAAATGCAGAGGTAGCAGTGGAGGAAGAGCCAGAACAAGAGCCGATATGGATTCTGGACGCGCGCTGCTGTCGCGACAAAGAAGTCTTTGCGCGGGCGTGGTGTGCCTCTGTCGGCGTAAATGCGCTCATTGGACGGGTTAGCAGGACGTGCTTGGCGTGCTGTGTGAGGGAGGCGAGAGCAGTGGGAGTTGGAGTTGTTATAAGAGTTGGATCTTCGTCTTCATCTTCGTCTGCGTCTTTGGCTTCTGTTCAGGTTCCTTTAAGACCTTTGTCTGGATGATATCCCTACATAGTATATATATAAGAGTTTTAATTTCAATCCTGGTTTTTTTGGCATTGCAGGTTCCGTCTCTGAACAACATAAGAGACAATGGTAGACTTGTAAATAGTGAAGTTGTCGTACTTATATGCAAGCCCTCCATTTATGATTTTATAGATACAGCGCACGGACCAAGCGATATCAACCTGCTTATGTCATCCAACCCGGCGTCGTCATTGGCCAGTCACATGTTTGCGGTTCTTCTCCGTCAACAACAAACACGGCGGCGTTTCGACTTGACATTATATCTTTGGTCTTTTGTTTGATAGACAGACAACCCTCGACCTTTTCTTTCTTTTCGGCATAGCGTTCATTTATTTTGACATCAATATCAACATCCATAATAATATACTAATCATAATATCGCTCCGACAATGGCACAACCACTGGTAAGTCGAAATCGAAATCTATCTGTTGACGCAGCCAGTTGTTGAATCGCAGCTAACTCGTCTTGTGGCTACAACAGTCTAGTCAAGTCCCTCAACACGTATCGGCACTCCTCTCACACCTCACCTCACGACCGGGCGTGCAGTCGACTCTGATCCTTTCTCGCAAAGATGGCTCGATCATACAAAGCACCGGTCTGTTAGCCGCCGCATCTACACCTTCACCTACATCGCTTGGAGCGGGCAGCACAACGGCAACATCCACAATAAATACAGAAAATTCCGCCAGTCCAGGAGGAGGTGGGGGCGGCGGTTCCTCAGATGTCGCTGCTTCACCAGACTCTCCCGTCACTACGTCAGCCCAAAACCAGAACCCAATAGCCCAGCAACCATATAAACCGAGTCAAGCGGAAACACTTGCCGCCCATATTTTTGCTTTTATGTCTGGCGCCTCCGGTTTGGCGTTGTCGTTATCAGGCTCGAGTTCGGGTTCGACGGGCAGCGAGGAGTTTGAATCGCGGTCGCGAAACGTGAACGGAAACGGAACTACAGAAGATGGCACTGCTGAGAAGTCACAAGACGAGAATGCGTCAGCGGCAGCGACAACCACAGCTTCAACGGACAGGGCCTATGAACGCGAGGAAGACGATGAAATTAAGCTTCTGCGACTGCGCACAAAGAAGCATGAGATAGTCGTTGTTCCTGATCGGAAGTATTTGCTATGTGTTGTGCATGATGCTTCTGGGGCTGCTGCCACTTCTGCCTCCTCTGGGGGTAGTGGGATATCTCGGTAAGGTGGTGATGTACCTAAAGCAAGAAAAGAGAATGGTGCAAGGGCGATTTCATTTCTGTATTATACATATTTTGATGGTGTGTTTGTTTGACTCGGTTGTTACTGTTGATGATACCATTTTGAGAAAATGTCGTCGGAGGTGTTTGTCTATAGGAAGGCAGGCAGTTACTTTGTGATTACATCTATGTATGCAGACTGCAATGCACATTTGAATACCTAGGTATATAATGAGTTAGGTAGACTTATCTACCTGTATACAAGCTTGGAGAGTAACCTGGATGATACCGAGACAGCATTCATGGTCCCCAGCCGGCTCTATTTCAGTATTCAATCTCTACCTAGGTATTCAAACGGTCTTCTCATTTAATTTAATCTCCATTTTTATTTTCTATATAAACTCTCAATGCGTTCGTCTTGACTTGCATGTCGATGTATGAACGGCAGAATAAATGGCGGTGTGCATTATCGTCACGTGCCGATAAGGATTTAATCTTGGCATCAAAAAAAGTCGTGATCAAACACCAACAACATCAATAAAATAAACCACCAATTTTCTACATCAACAGTCATGCGCTTTTAGATCGACTTTCAGGGATATAAAGGAATTGCGCTGTCTTTCATCGCTTGGTCCTGGATTGACGTCTTTTGCGAATTTCTCAATTTAAAAGAACAAGAAAAAACCAAACGAGTTAAGATGGGTTCGAGTCAGAAGAGAAAGAAGGAGAAGCAGAAGGACTTTCAGGTTTGTGCTATTGAATATCATATATGTTTTATATGCCGGTTATACTTAATATATAATTATTTTAGAAAGCAAAACTCAAGGTTGGCAAGGCAAAGGCCAAGCCGGCAAACTTCACGGATACAAGCTTCAGATCGAAAGGTATTTTCCCTTTCTTCTACAATTTATTGCATATTTTGATCTAACAATCACAGCAATCGTGTTAAACCAACAATCGCTATCAACCACCGCGCCAACATCCTCCTCCCAATTCTCACACCATCTCTCACTACTATCATCCAAATCCGACACGCAGCGAAAAGAATCCCTCGCCCATCTCACAACATCAGTGGCCTCTCGACCCGTAGATTCAGCCTTACCGCAGCCAGTAAGCGTGATACTACCAAAATTAGTCCCTCTGCTCCTGGACGCGAGTAATAGCGTGCGCGCACAACTGCTCAAATTTCTGAAAACACTCCCAGCTGCTGATATAGAGACACACGCCGCCCAATTACTGCCCTATATACGCGCGGGAATGACACATTTGGCAGCGGATATTCGCTCATCGGCAGTCGAAGTTCTGGGTTGGCTTGTTCAGGCAGCCGGAAGCGAGGTTGTTTCTTGTCCGGGCGGCTGGATTAAGACGCTGAACTGTTTCCTGTCGCTTCTTGGGTGGCATACGGAGGAGTCGGCGAAGTGGTCTTCGAACCGGGCCTCGTTCGGCAAGGCCGGTAGCGAAGGTCGGCCCATGGTGAAAGCGCTCCAGGCGCTGGCCGAGTTCCTGCGTGCGGGGATTGGTAGTGATGACGATGATGACCAAGACGAGACGATGGATGATGGACGTGCAGAATACGACATCGGGGTAGAGTTCTTCCCCGTCGATCTCTCGGTGCAGCAGAATATGATTCCGGACCGGTCTGCGCCATATGCCTACCTCAATTTATTCGGGCAGCCGCGGGATGCAGAGGGCGAGATGTATGAGAGCCGAGAAGATCGCATGCGCGTGTTTGCCGACTTGTTCCGCAAAGCTATTGAACGTGGGGTGGAGAATGCGCGCAAGGAAGGGGGTGAGGTTGGACGGGCTTCAGCTGCGGTGTTCAAAGTGCTCCGGGAGACTGTCTGAGAGATTTACAGCATAAAAATTTGCAAGGACTGGCATGCATCGGTGCCAGGGTATTTGCCTACGACTATCAGCCATGGACATGGACATGCCCGTGTTTCAGAGCCTCCATGGACATGCTATTACTTTTGTCAATAGACACAGAAGTGCAAGCAACGCCACCGACTGTCACTGTCGATGCTTAAATCATCGTCGGTATAAGCCGCCGACAACCAGGATCAGGCGAAGCCAGCCAACATACCTGTACAGCCACCAACCTGGCGTCTCACGTTAGCTGGGGTCATTTCAACGTCTTTCTTTCATCTTGGATGCCCAGGCCGACGATTAACTACTGGCCAAGCCTGCTTGCGTAAGCATCGATTGACCGGACGCGGAATATATATCCGATATTAGACACCCTGTTATCAGATCTCCTGTTTGATATATATGTCAGATACTTTACATGAGATATAGTAGCGTCTCAGGTACGCCAGGGTATGCATATATCTTGTATATATGTCTTGGCGGTTAACCCTGGTTACTAGGATACTAGGGGTTTCATGTACATATACTTTAGTCGTGACACATCGACATCTATGAATCATTTATGATGTACATGACATGTCAGTCAGGTGTTGGGTGGATGTACTTGGCATGTATCCAAACAGAACAATACTCACAATGTCGATGAATGTATCTTTTCAATGCTGATATTAAATGATCTCACAAGTATAGACATGGCTATCCATGGACGTATTCTGACATCTCGTATATATAGTTTATAAATGCATACATATACAGTGTGGCTATACGGTTTATAAGGTTTATTTCAATGCTGTACATGTCTGATAGTCAGACTAGATGCATATGATGCATCCAATTTGATGCACCTACAATACAAGCAATTTATATCAATTCCCAATAGTTGAAACGAAAGGAAAAGAATTTCGAAACCGCCTAATTCACCAACATAGAATTTGAAGGGATATACTATGCATACATGCAATCATTTCCTGGTCCTAACTCGGACTACCTGACTACCTGCCTACCTTAACAAGTCTATACGAGCGTAGTTGCTTACCAACCAATCACAGACACCAAGTATGGCGGTCAACAAGAGTCAGACCCAACTATGCAAGCCATTCGCTTGTTTTCCAGGTTGGGAATAGGACGTACATAATGTAGTCAAGTCATAAGGCACCATGCATTTGGACATCCTTTTGCATTAAGCATATGCATGCATACTGCATACATATTTCGAAAGTGCAAAAAGCAAATCCCGCCGCACATATGCACTCTGCTTAGAATGGAAAATGGTAGACCATAATCATTGTCAGACACCTACTTTATACATAGTTATAGAACAATAATAACTAACTGGTAGTTCGTAGTCTATACATGTATGGCGTACTACGCGATATAAACTAGATCATCCTGTTCAATCTATTTGCATGATTGAATAACCATGTATTCTCTGCCATTTTTAATATGTCGCGGGGCACTACCCAAAACTACATCATACATGTGACTAGACAACTCTAGAATCAGACCTTATAATAGGCTCCATGCACGTCAAATGACGCGGCCTGTCCCAGTGTCTTGAATCCTTCAGCCCTCAGGTGCTCTGAACACATGTCAAATCTGTTAACGTATCGAGCTTGTGCCTTGGATCGATGCACTAAAACTACTACAGTAATGTAGCATCTAGTATGGAGCAATCGACGATGGTCTATACAAGAGAAATGCCATCAAATGACGTCAAAGGCACACTCAGAGGGCCTCATGGGCCATTGCTCATGCTAGTCTCAGATCGCCGGAGTTCTCCGTAATGACTATGTAACAGTAGTACGACATGGCTGCAAGTTTCAGCTGTCTTGATTCCAAGGTGTCTTACACGGAGTACGGAGTACTATGTACGTACTAGGGAGGTGGTACCAGTAGGATAAGCATTAAAATGTATGCTAAGTCTAAAAGCATATGGAAAGCTCGGAGCTGCTTACTCTTTTGAGAGACAGGGCCCTTGCCAACTTATCTAGTACGTACCTGGTCAGCCATCAACGATGAGGCATGAATTCACAGTTGTAATTGGATGGAAAACGAGATTGAAGATTCCAGCGAATCGACGGCGTTATCCGGGAACAAAAGGAAAAAGAAAAAAAAGCCCTAAAACGCTCCAAAGCGGACTAGCGTTGTTTCTAATCCAGACTAGCCTGAGAAAACGCCAAGACTGGGGCGTGTTTCAGGATTCTCCCCGTGTGGATCTGGCTGGCCAATAGGAGCATTCAAAAATTACTACGTATACACAACTAACAATAGGACTCTAGCATCTCCAATGTCATGTTCTATATATATATTTGGATGACATGACTATGTTGCATAAGTTAGTTATGTACAGTGCGGCAAATTATATGGCATGCAGAGTACTGGATTCAAGTTGGACGCTCACAGACAAAGAGACCTCAATCCATTCCCCTTCTGGGATCATATGCCGAATCATACTACGCACTGATTACATTACGAAGTTTCGAAAAGGCTAGTTAACAATTGTGACTGGTTAGCTCAATCGAGGGAATTCCAGAATGGCATCTGATTTATCAGATATTTAATTAATAATTTACTAGTGAGTTACTCACAGACTGCCTACCCGTATACGGCGTATACAGAGTCAATGGCTGCCCAATAGCCGTTGGGCTATTATGACTCTGAAAGTAGGATCAGAGGATCTATCGCTATGGCATTCGGTGTAGAGTTTTCCTGTACATAATATATTAATTGTATTAACAAAACCCAAGTTATTCCTCTAATCATGTGGCTAAACGCATATGTCTGCAGCTGCAGCTGCGGCTTGTAATATGGTGTGTCGTCGTTCTCACGTGCATCCTGAAACTGCCGCTGCAGATCGCTCATCGTTAAAACAAAAATCCCAACCCTTCCTGCATCTCCGTCGGCTAAGAGCCAACCTGGTCAAAATTCCTTTTTGATCATGGTGAAGCAGGCTAAGGGGCTGACAGAGTGGGTATCCTTGACCCTTAAATTAAACCTTGTCGGTAACTCGGTATATCATTTTCCTATCTGTACCATGTCGAGGAACAGTTAGTATCATGTAATCGTATGTACAAAGCAACAGAGTTTCGTGAACTTGCTCGGCGGGATACCAAAGTATATTCTTATAGCAGACCACTGTATAGGTAACTATAAAGTGTGTGTGCTATAGGCATATGATAGAGTACAACCGATACACGGATAGCCTGGTTGGATGTGGAGTCCCGCCCATCAAATCAGATCCCGCACCTTCGTATCCCATATCCGGTCTATAGGGCATGTTCTCTGCCAATCTGCTCGACCAAACTATGGGGGTTGTAAATTAACTTCGTGGCAGTGCAAAATAAAATGAAGACGAGCAGAGAGAAAAAAAGAAGCCGATATAGGAAGGACATCTTTCGGCAAGATCCGTGGCATGCAATTCATCTGGAAAAATCTAATTGTACGGGGGACAGTGGACTGAAAATGGCTTCTTTTGTATACACGAACTGTCAAGAATGAAATAGGCATCTGTCAAAATATCCTAAATTAGATGAATTGAATTCTAGAATCTAGAGGGTAGCAATGACATGTATAATGCAACTCCATAGTCTATACGATTCTTTCTTCTTGTCAAGGGATTTATGTAGATTGCTTAATACTAATATAGCTAGACTGTGTTTACTAGCCGGCTATCTCATGCAAGTCACAGTCATACTTTTGCTTTTACTGGCCAACGAACTAGTGCTAGATGATATAGTTCAGCTTGTGTGCGATTGAATGTTCTGCCCTAGGCCCCTAGCTCTTTTCTTTTTCTAAAAAAAAAGAAAATGAAAGGAAAAGGGGCGCTAGATATCTATCTTTTATAGCACTCCAATCATGCTATTTATGCAAACGATCTGTCTTTGATGGCCCAAGACTCCAAACATATCATCAATGATCTGACGATCATCTCCGGTAGACGGCTATTGAATATACAACATCTCAATTCTCAAGGCATCATCCACGTACACCTCAAAGGAGTTACATACTGTCATTGCTCCATCCATCACCAGAATGCCGTCATCAAAAGAACTTATCTGCCAAGTGCCAACGACACTACTGTTTGACCCACCAGGAGAACTCCGTAAGCGTCGCCTTCGGCCAAAGATTTAAGCCATCCATGCTACTCCGTATGAATTGAGAAGATATCAGGCGATGGATCACGGTATGATTGGCTTCTCCAGCCCCTGAGGTCTAATTATTCTTACGATGCAAAAACCCAACCAGCCCCATGTTCGCCAGGTGAATCTCGGTGGTGACTATACTGCATCGAGATGTAGCAAGAAATAGGAGAACGGGGAATTAAGCTCCATCTGGAACACTCTGAGAACAGTCAGAAATGCCTAGTGTTTCACCCCACGATTAGCCTGGTTCTTGTTCAAACAAGTCTACCGCTCCGGACGGCGTAGGTGTTTCTTCCCAAGATCTACCACGTCTCTATTTAAGTCTTACTACTTCGTACCTACGCGTCCCTTTAGTTTGCAGGTACTGCATAGCCATACTTCTAGCCTAGACGGTTAGACCCAACCAGTCAATCGTCAACCAGAGAATTTCCCAGTATGTATGTACTATGTAATAGGTATTATTTTTACCACGACTGAGAAAATAAAAAATAAAAAAATAAAATAAAAAGAAATTAAATCCTATTTTTAAAAAAAGAAAACCACATGGCTGACTATTTTTGATTGACACCTTTTCTTCACACCTTTTCTTTCTTTCTTTCTTTCTATTTTCTTCTAAACATCCCATACATACTTACGTATGTGCCCTTCGTTCCTTTCATCCTTTTCCCTCTTTTTGTCACTCCGACCCTTACACGTCTGTTTTTATTTACGCCATATACTTATTTTAAAATAATATTCTTTGTCTCCTTTGCGCCTGGTCATCAAAGAACATAATAATCGCTTGGATAAATTAGCGCATTCATTCATGCAAATCGGACCGGGCTTTATTCTTATCGGAAAGAAATGATTTCATATTAATTATATACAGTGACTTCATTTCAAGCATCACCCTACGAGTTGCGCGCAACAAGGAGGACTCGTGTTAATGACAGCATAATCGACTGACCCAGAAACAAAAAAACAATATCGTCAGTTTGGAAAGCCCTCGACTTGCTTTCCTTCGGAAAAAGAAGGAGAAGAATCCGGAGAGACGAACGCAACACAACACAACCAAACTACATAATTCATTATTATTTTAATCAACGCGATCCATGAGCATACGGCGTTGCCATTGATTTTCCCTCGTTATTACATCTTGGAGGCATGCCTTCAGTGCTGGTCGAGACAGCGTGCCCAGTACCGATACCGAATCCCGCGACTCTGGTCATGGACCCCTCAGGCGCATCAGGCGCAGACAAGAAGCGCAACAAACTTGGATATTCTCGGACGTCAGTCGCGTGTGGTCAGTCTTTTTCCTCCACCTTACACGGTGCTGGGTAACCGTTCTAACGTAGCTGTGATGCTCAGTGCACTGCCGCCGACGCAAGATCCGATGCCTGGTATCAGCAGACGACAGCGAAGGCCGCTGCGAGAATTGCATCCGGCTCAGAAAAGAATGCCAGTTTTACCCTGTGGATCAACAACCACCGACAGATCGCAAAGCGCGGCCGGCAAACACACCGACGTCGTCCGCCGATCCTTCAATAGCTTCGTCATCACCACCCTCAGCGGTTTTGGGAGGATCAATAGACCCAAACGATATCTACCATTACCAGATTTCCAGTGCGACGACACCTGAGATGGCTGCGGCGGCTTTTCATCCGTCTGGGTTTTCTGTTGCTCCTATTGGCGCTTTCTCTACACCTAATAGTACGTCTTCTGTCTCACCACCAGGTTAGCAAAACTAACTAGTTTATAGATGCACTTCCTCACCCAGAACTTGTCCCTAGCCAAACAATTGACCCGAATGCCTCTTGGGAACATCCCGGCATGGGAAATCCGGCCCAAGTGATGTGGACAACAACGCAAGGCCAGATACTCGCAGCAGCAGCAGCAGGAGCACCGCCTCATCCACAGATGCTCAGTCCTGCCGCTGCTGCAACACCTTACACAGTACAGCTAGACGGGACATTGTGGCCTGCACCACCGCAACGCGCCATGACAATCCCTTCTCAAGCGGAGATATACCCCCATCCTTCCCATGGACATCCCGGGTTTGCATCAGGCATGCCCCCAGAACTGAAACGAAGCATGACGAGTCCTGCCGTTTCACGCGCTCAGCCTTCCCCTTTACAAAGTCCCGCGACGTCGCAGATGCAGATTCCGGTGAATTACTCCTCGGGCCCACCAATGGCATTCCAACAGCAGCCGCCGCAGCAATGGAGTAATATGAATACTATACCAATGAGTGATGGCAGTTATGCAACAGTATTTGCTACTCATCCCGAACACTTCCCCATGGGTCAACATCCAACCACGGGGCCGTAAATAATTCTTTTCTTCTTCTCTTCTCTTTCACTTTCTCATATCATTATCATCACTTTTTAGGGCTTAGATTCCCCCTTTCCCTTCTTTGACTTCATCTTTATATTCATCTTTATTCTCTTCTTCTAAGTCATTGACACTATATTCATGATCATTCAATGAACGAGTGATCTACTCGAGTTGGGTATATCGATCATTTAGCGGGGGGCGCAACGGGTTTCTTTTCTCTCTACTTTTCTTTTTCATCACTTTCCATGTCATATATACATATACCTTTTCTTCTTCTTTTCTTTTCTCTTCTTCATTTCTTTTTATGAGCACCTGATTTCCTAGTTACCTTACCCACATACATAGATAGACGGATACCTTGAATTGTTGAGCATTGATTTATATATTTACTATTTTGGCTTGTAGAGCAAGCGAAAAATTCATTGCATATTTAAGCATACATGCATATTCTACCATTATTTTTATTCCGTAAATTGGGAGCAGTGCATTGTCATAGGTCTGCACAAAGGAGACTGATGGGGACTATAAATTAGGGTTAGGGTTGGGACCGACCATGTGACCACCGGGTTACTGACCATAGGAAGAATATGACGTCATTATAGAATTCAACTGTTAAGTTTAAGAACAAAGACTAGATTATGATTCACACCCTGGTTGGCTTGCTACCTCACCGGTGGCAGTTTGTAGCAGGTAATCAAACTAGGGCAACAAATTAGGGCTATCTTTTGACTCACTGGAAATCTCTTCTACTCACGAGTTTCTCCCTCTCTTTGTTCTGCAATGTCTGAGATTTACGTCATTTTCGGTGCTGGAAGCAAACAGAGAGAAAAGAAACACCGCTGACTGGCGGAAAATTTGTGTTAATGGTTACACTTATTAGGCGCCTATATAAAAATTTCCTATTGATATTTGCACAAACAAAGAAAACAGACAGGCAGAAGAATTACACCCAAGGCAAAGTTTTCTCGCTTGCTGTAGGAGCCTAGCCTGGGGTCCTTTATAAAGACAGTTTTTCCGTGATCACTGATTTCTGTTCTTTCAACTCTCAGCTCTCTGTTCTTAGTTCTCATCAGCACTGCTAGGCTTGCATGCCAAATTTATTATACTCTTATATTCCATTATCAATGAAGATCCCAAAGAAGTCCATATCAAGAGGAGGCATCCTTGGAAATCCCATGGTTTGCTACCAACACGATGGTTGTCACGCTCCCTCAGCTCCTGTCAACACCGATATGGCTGTGTGCCAAAAGCCTCTTTCAATGAGCTTTGGCCACGAGTCTACTTGATATATAGGTATGTTTCAAGAGCCAACACAAATCAGATAGGCACCTTGCTAAACAACGCACACCAGACAATCAACGATGTGTTCTCGACTTATCAACGAATTTCTCAAAAATTAGCACCACACGCCTCTTGTTAGCAAGAGGATAATTGATCGCCCACAACCAGCGAGCAAACAATGAGTTCGTTTCACTCACCTGGACGCCATCAAGAATATACCTGCAAAAGTATGACCTGGCTCTTTCAAGCTAGTCAACATGGCACGAGACAAATCATTCCTCGTTCATCTTCGAGTGCAACTCATTGTAAGTACTGGTCGAAACCCTTAATAGAATCTGCTAATTAATTGATAGTTATTTCTCTCACATCGAAGCACGACAGTGAAGAGACATTGATATGAACAAGTTACAAAATGGCTGGGTTTCAAGCCGTGCCAGCTCTCCAGATGAGGACCTAATTGCCTCCAAGGCACACAGCTTTCTCCAGCAGCAAGCATTATCCTCTCACAAAGGAAAGTGTCTCATCATATTCTTCGTGAACAACATCTTGTTTCATGCCCAGCCCTCGGCTAGGGACAAATGGAAACACCGTGAGGCTCCGCCAATTTTGGATGGCTTCAAGAAAACCGCCATCCTGTCTTTCAATCGTGACGGGGAAACGAGAAGAGAATATATCTCAACTCGCAAGTACCACCGCATTCGAAATCCCGTTTCAGGACCGGCAGTATACCGATCTGAAACCGGCACCTTCTCCGAAATCAAGGGAAGATGAGGACCATTTCAGAAGCCAATAGTTCCAAGTTGCTTGAAACCGGTCTGTATGCAGGAGGTTGCACAGATGGTGGCATGGATCAAACGACACCCTCACCCTCCGGGTGCCGTGGAGAACAGGTAAGCTTCCTCTCCATCTAGTTGAAGATCCAACATGGCTAACTGTCGTAGGGGACTATATTCCCACCAGGTGAAAGTATCTGGTGATTTGGTCAACGAATGCGGGGTGGTCCGTAGATCTGGACTTCTTTCGTTCGTGTCTGGACGAGTGGCAGTGTAAGTGTCGATCACAATGTCAGAAAGGTCTCTGCTAACCCATCGATAGCCTGAAATCTCACGTCGAAGCACGAATCTCTCGCTCGGTAGATTTAAGCGAATGCTGCAAACCGCAACAGAAACTGGAAACGACAGAGCTCAGCATCTACAACAGGCAATCTGAAATCAATTCCGAAGGCATTAGGATGCATACTTGAATGTATTCCGCGCTACTGTCTGTTCCTGGCCCGTCGTTATCGAACATCCTTATGGGATCAGAGGACATCGCCATGGCCATCAGCACCTAGCCTGACTGACATAGGCATGTGGCCTTCGATGATAAAGGCATATCCTCGATGACGTCGACTGTCGCTAATATGCTGTGTGGAACGGTTATGTTTGGCATGACTGCCATGTCCTGTCCGCAGATTGATGCCTGGTCGTGGTGTTTCCTCCAACCATGAGAGAGCTGACCATTGTCGGCGTGTGGCCAGCATTGATTATGACTGGAAGCCAGTGTGCCTTCACCCTCAAGGCCATGCTTATGCAATCGACGACGCCGGAATTCTTGGATCTTTTTCATCTTGCAGCACGGCCATCTCTTCAGCCAGATGCGGAGAGAGTCTGGAGGAAGCAAGGAAACTCCCGATGTCTCTTTCAAACCATTCCAATCACCACAAAACTTACCGAACAAGAAGAAAGGCCACGAAAGCTGGCTGGCGAATGGTGGATACGGTCTATGGTCCTCACCGGAATGAAATCCCAAAATGGAGAACAACAACAAACCATTCCTTGACCTACGACGACAGCGACGATAATCCTATCAGACTGGCGCTAGCTACTCATACACTTGGGATGGGTTTGACAGGAGTTCAAGGTCCAGACGACTCTGCTAGGGACCTTGGTATGCATGAAGATCCATCGAGCCCACACTATGCGATTTCGAGGCTGAGAAGTCGCGTTAGAGTAACAGGCGGAGACCACGCCAGTTATATCCCGGCAATCGGAGAAACCAAAGCCAAATCATTTGCTGCGCAGTCCAATCGACGAATTTGTGCGACTGTTGATGCTGTTCAAATGATACGGCGGATGAACCCAAAGACAAAAACCCCGTTGAACGTGACATGGAAATTATGCCTGGTCAATGCCATACATGCGAGACAGCTGTTGACCGGTTGACTCCTTCTGTCCAAGACCCGGTGTTCGATTGCGACACACCCTCTTGTCATGTTCGCTGAGTACAAAGAAAACCGACAACAACATCTCGCTGCCGATAACTTTCCTCCCATTTGAATATTGGGTAAAATTGTCGAAGTTGCCCACAAGGTTGCTGCCGACGGCATACTTGCAGTTCTGTGTCAAGTCCAGGTCTTCATGACAATGCACCAAGTCGAAGCGTTCAATAGAGACATGGAACGAAAAGTGGCAAACTACATCCACAACAGGGGTTCACCGCCGTGCAGAACATGCTCAACAATGATGAACGACACCATGAGAGGAAAAGCAGCAGATTTTCCTCGAGCCAAATGCATGTGTCGATGGCAGTCAGTGTGCTATACGAGGGAGGCTCGCAAGTGCATACATCCAGAACAACCAGAACGCCATCCGTCGAGGATTTTATTGCCTCGAAACAAACAAATGCAAAGGCGAACAAGAACAAGAATGATACCTCTCATGTCATTTGATCTGGCTTAGTCCTGAGCAAACATTCACGACCAAACAACCAAACTTATTGGAAGAATCCATCATGACTGTTCAATAAGATCACGAAATCCGGGCGTGATTTCCGCCGTCTACATCGGGAAGAGCATCCCACAGGGACGTGTGCACTACCCGGCAGAACTCTGAGCCTATCTGCGGTCGTCAGACACGATCCCAACATATGATGTGCCATACTTTAGCCATGACGATGCATCCACCAATCCCCGCAATGTCGGTCAAAGAAGAGTCAGAAGGAGCCGTTGCTAAGCTCAACAGACCGTCCGTGTCTACAGCCAAATCCGATGACTTCGTGGCTATCTCCATATGATTCGCGGACACAAAACTGACAAGAACAATATGCATTGCCTGTTACGAGAACAGCAGCTGCAACACCGTATCCCGCAATGCGACCTCGGGGGTTCTACTCAAAAAGGATGTTGGCGACTGTTATCCAACGAGAACAGCAGATGCCATGGCTAAATATTACTCTAAACTCATCATGCCGATACAAGTCCCCTGAGTGCCATCGACTTCAGCCAAGACTGTCGACCCTGAAAGCGACAACATGGAGAAGCCTTCATACTTGCATATCGACCTCGCCAGCAAGAGCGACCGCCGCCGCAAGGCAGCCTTTAATCTGTTCGGGCGGGGCCATGTTTACTGCATCAATTGGTCCAACAGCGAACCTATGAGAGTCATCGACTTCAGCTCAGCTATCGAGGCACCCTCCCGGATGACGACGGAAAGATGTGTATTGCCTGCTATGAGAACAGCAGATGGGGTGCCGCATCCCCCAGTGCGACTGTTGGGGTTCTACTACAACCCTCAGGTCTGGGCTATGACCTCGGCGACCTCGAAGAAACATGCATGCTGACAGATGTTAATCTGACGAAGGAATGCAAACTACAACCCTTGGGTCTGGGCTACGACCTAGGCGACCTCGAAGAAGCATGCATGCTGACAGATGTCAATCTGACGAAGGAATGGAATCCACAAAGTGGAATGGGAAGCACACCTTCATCTATTCCCATGGATGGTCGGTGTGTGAGGATCTCCCACTGGGAGCAATCACAGAGGAATTGTGGCCTGTTTACAAACGGGCATATCTGAAACCAAACCCTGACGGGTCACTTCACCGTCAGCAAGCAAAACGAGCATGAGACCTCGCAGTGTACTGAGAATATATGTGCTGGATGCCAATCTGGCAAAGGAATGCAGCCTTCATTTACTGTTACGGAACGGTCGATGTGTGAGCATCTCCCAATGGGAGCAATCACAGAAGATATGTGGCCTGTTTACAAACGAGCATATCTCTCGATTTAATCCTGATGGGTTGCTTCCAACTATTAGCAAACAGAACGAGCACGAGACCTCAGTTCGTTGAGAATCTATGTGCTGGATGTCAGCAGCCTGGCAAAGGAATGCAGCGTTCATTTACTGTTACGGAACGGTCGATGTGTGAGCAATCACAGAGAGTATGTGGCCTGTTTATAAACGGGCATATCTGAAACCAAACTCTGACGGCTCCCTTCCACCGTCAGCAAGCAGAACGAGCATGAGACTTCAGTTTGTTGAGAATCTATGTGCTGGATGTTAGCAGCCTGGCAAAGGAATGCAGCGTTTATTTACTGCTACGGAATGGTCGATGAGTGAGCAATCACAGAGGATATGTGGCCTGTTTATAAACGGGCATATCTGAAACCAAGCTCTGATGGCTCCCTTCCACTGTCAGCAAGCAGAACGAACATGAGACGTCGCAGTTTGTTGAGAATCTGTGCGCTGCTGTTCTACTGGAGGGAAAGAAGAGGAGCCGGACATGAAGATGTGCACCACGACTTGGTTTGGTTCTGCTCAGCTCATACATCGCATCGAGAGCAGTGCCTCTACCTGATTGTCATGAATGCTCCATGTATTTATCCATCGGATCAAGAACAGGGCCTGTGCTTAATCATCATGTTTGCATCATGTATGTATCCATCGGATCAAGAACGGAGCTGCATCACAGCCTTCTGACATTCCAAGACAGCATGATCATAGACAAATGTATATAGCTTCAGTCAATCAACTCATCTATCTCTCCATCTCCCCACCACCCTCTATGATTCATATCTACTTCCTCCCCAACGCCTTCGAAACCGTCTCCCCCGCCGCCTGCATCAACCCTCTGTCCTTCTCTCTCTCCTTTCCTCTCTTCCCAGCACCGCCATCCTCCGTACTCTGCCGCTGCCCATAAAGCGGATTCTCGTCCTCTCGGATCGGTAAAATGGCCTCGTGCTCGTCGGGCGGCAGACGGCCGGATGTTGATTTTGAGTCTCCTATGCATATCATGCTGTCGTTAGCTTCTGTCTTTGTACAAATGAATGAGGAGGGAGTAGACGGTGACATACCCGGCTGCATCGCATTCGTCATTCTCGTTTTCATGCGCTGGTAAGGGGATGATTCTCTGGAGGCGGATCTGGAGGGGTCCATTCTAAGTCTGCTATACTTTTTTTTCACAAGAGAATTTAGCGCATGCATGGAGTTTAGATAGGATATGTATACCTTTTTGTCCTCGATTTAGGATGGTGAATGGACTTGTTCGGCTGGAATGAGAATCGTTACGATATGTAGTGTGGATGTATTGGTTAGGGTTTCTCCAGATCCGGTGATGTCAGAGGAGCGTATTTTGTGGTGTTCTCCTGTGCTCGTTCCGTGTGGCTGCGTAAGGCTATGGCTATGGCGATATTCCATGGATAGGGTGGAATACGACTATCAAATCAAATTGAAGAGGCAAATCAGTGGTTCGTGACTGTCGTTACTTGGAAGATGAGGCTTGACTGTGCTGAGACGAAGAGTTGAAGAAGAAAAAAGCCAGCCCGATAACCAACCAGACCAGCTATTCATTATTCATTCACAATCTTAAAGTATTAAAAGAAAAAGACAAAAAACAAAGCAGTGCGCACTTCTGCCCGGTTGCTCAGCCCATTAAAAAACCAGAGAGGAAAGAGGAAGAGGAGAATGAAAACAAACCCAGGCTGAGCAGGCCGAACAGACGCGATTGTATCAAGCAAAAAGCACAAGACAAGACAAAAAAAGATAAATCAAAAGCAGATCAGCTGGGAACATCATCATAACCGATCAACTGTAAAGTCCGAGACGAAACGTTGAATAAAACATCCGATCAACCCGCAATTGTATATGTAACTCGCCATTGCGGTGGAACAGATCTAGCACAACTCCGTTCCAGGCAAATCATAAAAAATCAGTCCGTCCACACCCGTCCTGCCCATAATGTCTATAACGAATCCGCATGAATAAGAAATCCGTGTAAATAAGGAAAAAGGCAAAGAAGTGAGCGACATCAGCCGTCATTAATATCGAAGTTGTAATTGTGGATAGATAATAATTCGATGAGAATAGTGCGATGAGTTGCATGCACTACAAACTCATTGTCAACCATTCCCACTCCTGACTGGCTGTCTGGCCTGATCCCGCAGCCAGACTGTGATGAGCCGGATTCGTCGCCGCCGGTGGCATGGCTGGTGCTAGCGGCACGTTTTTGGTTCGTGCAGCTGCCGATGGCCCAGCACCCGCTTTGTTGTTATTCATATTATCCATGCTCATGTCGTCGCTGCCGTTTGTTTCCGGGCTGTCTTGAGACAGACTGGCCTGAATGCTGGCGAGCGAGCCAATCGAGTCCTTGTCAAGTCGTCGCTGGCGCTTGGGAGCAACTTGGACAGTCCTAGCTTGGGCTCCGGCGGATGGAACCGTTTTCGGTGGAGCTGCTGCAATTGGGACAACACCGCTCTTGACAGCTCCTCCAATACCAGTTGATCCTGTGGCAGAAATAGTAGAGCCTGCAATGGATGGCGGCGATTCAGAAGCATTGGCGCTCTGTGGCTTGCTTGAACCTGGCGGTGTGACGACAGGTGTCTGTTGTACCGAATTCTTTCGAGAATTCTTCTTGGAACGAGCAGAAGTCACGCCGATAGCAAGGTTGTTACCACCGCCTCGGTTTCGCTTCTTGATAACATCAGTCTTGAGAGAAAGCGGACGGACCACGCCGTGCAGTTTCAGGAAAAGACCACAAGCATTGCAAAGTGGCTGGCCTTCTGGGTTCCGTCGCCAGAGAGGAGTCGTCTGGGTGAAGCAATTGGTACAGGTAGTTGGGGCGCCTTGGTCACCGGGTTTTGTGCCACCAGGGCTGACCGGACGTGACGGCACGGCACTGCTGAATCCGGATTCAGGCGGTGTATTTGGCGACGTATGAGACTGCATACCCTGCATGGCAAGGTGGTCTGTGTTCGGAGTAGAAATGGCCCGGGCAAGTTTCGGTCGTCGGAGATCATTGAGAGCGGCCTGGCTGTGCGGCAGACTTCCGCTTTCCCAATCGTGAGATTGGTCCATGATATCTCCCATTCTTCCATGGTTGATGCCTGAAAAGTTTGGCATGGAGCCATAGTGACTGGCAAGCTGGGCATCCCATTGCAAGCTCGTGGACATGTCAGCAGAGATATCATCAATGCCTTGGAAATCAGTCTGCATGGCCAGGTTGTGGTCATTGAAAGTAGGGCCATCTTCGTCTTCATTGTCTGAGTCGGCTCCAAATGTGAACATATTCTCACTGCTTGTGAGGTTCAGATTGTGATGGGAAGGAGGAGCGGAAAAGTCATTGTGTCCAATGACCGTCGACGGATCAACGTGCTGTTGATTGGATGCAAACCCAGGCGAGGGGATGTTGGAAGGCGGTCCGCTCATGGTATTATAGGCGGTAGCAGCTGATGGTCCACTGCTTACAGAATATCGAGGTTGCAGAGAAGCGGTGAGATTGGACGTGCGATGAGGCGCAGCATAGACGGGCACTCGACGTTGGACGCGAGCATCCATAGAGTTCTGATCAAAGTACATGGAGTGCTCTCCCTCATATGTAGGCTGCGGTGTCGAGGCCGTTGACTGGTACCCGGACGGCGGGGGAGAGTAGAATTCGGTCGAGTTCAGTGACGTGCCGATAGGCGTCTGGGCATAGACATGACTGAAAGGGCCCGAGGTCACCAATGGCGACTCGGTGGGTGAGAAGGCAAAGTTCTGCTGGAAGGGACCAGCAGAAGTGAGGATAGGATCATCATTGAGATGTTCGTTGAGGTGGAAGGTGTCGAGGTTGAAGGGCACGCCGGGAGAGGCATGGTTGGTGGAGGGGAAGGCGGAATGTGGCTGGTCCAGGCTGTAGTCGGGCATCATGGCAGTGTCGAGTTCGTGCTCATTATGCTGTCCCAGCAGGTTGGAGGTGGGGATGACTTGAGGGGAAAATTCAGCCGGTCGCTTGCGGGCCGCCTGTTAGAAGCATTAGACGATACTCTTTCAATTCTTTCAATCATTCAGATGAGGGACAGGGACTAACCTTGCGTTCGTCTACACTAGTCTTGCGCACACGACGCTGCACATAACCGAACTCGTCGTTGCGACGCAGGTCCTGTGGAGGATGGGGCAGAGACGCAGGAACGAGGGGATTGTGCGACGGGTGCTGGTCCTTGCGGCCCTTGATAGGGATGCCCGAGGGAGCGACCGAATTGGGGTGGGCGAGGTTGTTGTCGAGGGCAGCGGGCGACGATTCAATGCCAGCGGGCGAGCCAATCGAAGACGGCACAATGAATTCGTCGAGGTTCATGAAATCAGCCGAGACGCCGGCGGGATTGCCCAGGCTGGCCTGGCGAAGCTGAGCGATTCCGCTGGGAGCGGGCTTCCTAAGCGTCTGCTGAGCGGCGAGACTGGATAATTCGAGTGCGGTCAGTAAATAGGCGAGGAATATGACGCCAAGGAGTGTGTCGTGGGACGAATAGAGAGGGGGAGAGAGAAAATTGCACAGTGAAGAAAGGGCAGAAAGCGCAGCAGGTAGTGTAGAGGGGACAGAGATAAGGCAGGATTCCACGATGATAACAGCACGAGCTAGCGTCCTGCAGGCTGCAGCTGCGGTGTCATTCATCGGCACCAGTACGATGTTTCATTTTTACTGCTGAACTCTTGAAAAAAATAAAGTCTGGACGCAGAAACACTCGATATAAATATAAAAACTTACCGGGCCTGCTCCGCTCGCTCTCTTTCCTGCCGCTTCAAGCTCATGGCCATCATCCGCCAAGTCAAATTCTCCATGCGTTCTTGATTGGGCAATTGCGATTTGGTCCGCGAGTACAGCTTCCATATCTGCGTGGCCAGAGGATCCTTTCGCTGCATTTCGTCGGGGCTGTCGAACGCATCGTCGCGAGGGGTGCCGTCCTGCCAGTCCGGGAAGACGGAGTCGCGCAGCAACGCCCCTTCGGCGAAGCCGTTTTGGATGGGGAAATCCAGGATGGCGGTTTTGGGTGGACAGAAGATAGAAGAAAATAAGAAATTCCTCCCCTCGTCTACGAAGATAGCCCGCGCGTGGGCTGGACGAGGGAACCGGGCGGCGGATGGGAGGAAGAATGGAGGCGGCGATGGACGGCAGGCAGGAAGGTCAACGGCATGCGAGGAGGGGAGGAGCACACCCACGCGGACATAAGAAACGAGAGGGAGAAAGCCACGCACACGACTGGGGATGGGTGCAATAAAGCCGTGGGTTTAATAGCAACGACAATAACAATATAGAAATGAAGACGGGGGATAGGATAAAAGAATATCGCAGCAGCTGCGCTCCCCAAGGGAAAATTGCGAGCGGCGGCGATGCAGCAAGACTGACTGACTGACTGACTGGAAGGAAGTGATCTCAGACGGGGCAAACTCTGGGTGGTAATATTACCGTTACCGTCAGCGTAATTCGGTTTCACCCGACGTGCCGCACTGTTGGTAATGAATCCCGGAGCCCCGCACGCGCGCAGCACGGCATTGGCTGGGCGGAAGTCGCTGGTGGGTCTGGACTCAGGACTACGGCCGGCGCTAGGCCAGAGGGGGCATGGCGCGCACACTAAGGACGCAATTAAATACCATGTACTGATACATTTGATACATTTAATACGGCGGTAATAAATTAGACCGCTCGCGCTCTCACGGTTGACACAACATTATTATTCACTGCTTATTTCGGCGGCGGTTGATTGGAGTATGGCTTGACGCTGCAGATGTACATGCCCCTCTCTATACACATACGTATGTAATGTAATATGTATACCCATGTCCGGATATAAACGCGGCCCAGTCAACAGCTTTCTCCTCGTTACGAGTTGTAGTTGTCGAGTTGTCGTGTCGCCAAATGCGGCAGATTGCTTGCTTGCTTGAGTCTGCGTATAAGCCTAGACTCTACGGTGATGATGTTGCTGTGTCTGTACATAGGAGGCTAGGTAGCTGCTACTCCGTATGCTAGGTACTGTATGTAATTGTAGACGTATGGCGTATGGCGTGGGGCTGGAGGGTGGGGGTACCTAGCTTCGACTATTAAGGACTCCAGCACGGAGTAGACCCTCTGTACCAGTGCTTTTGGTAACTACTCACACTACAACATCAAGTATCATGGATGCCCGATGTCCGTCATACGAGCACTATGCATTGTAAAATATAAAATATTGATGTGCATCCGATATTAATATATATTAATTCTGCACCGTGCCAACCCTATTTCCTAGCAAAGTTCTTGCGAGATGAAACAGAAACACCGCGCCGGGGCCACCTGAGATCAAGCAATATCAAAATCAAATATAAACCTGGTGTCCACCAATCAGCTTGGCATTGGTACGTACACTTGGGGTGACTTACCTCTAGACTGCGTGCTTGGTACCTAGTGCCACGGAGCACTAGCCAGGCTCCGTAGTAACTGCTCGGTGTGCCTCTGAGAATAGCTGCAAGCATTGACCCTCACTTCACATGCAAACTAGGACCAACGTAGTAAATAACAGTGCTGCTAGCATGCTAGCAGCAGACGCAAATTTCCGTATCTGTGCCAAGTTCCGAAGGTTCGAGGCAGACTCGCTCGACTCGGCATGCCTTGGCCAGCCTTCTAGGCATCGGTCCGACTGTCGACCTCGTGGCTGCCCCTAGCCTGGGCTAGCAGTGGCCTAAGGCGATGGCTTGCCACTCCACTGACCATGGCATGGCCAGTGGCGATGTGGGGAGCGCTGATCGGTGTATGTTTACCCGGTGAAAGAATTCTAGATATTGGGCTTGATCGGACGAGACTCAGAGTAAGCATATACAATTATACATAGTAAGTAGCATATACTATATACTCTATACTATACTCAGTACTATACGGAGTACTCCGTAGTAATTATCCTATTTGTACGGAAATGGACGATAGATGCATACAAGATGCGACTAGCTGCAGTGGATCTGGCGTAGTAAGCAACGCTATTGGCCACGGCAAATACTACCAAATCAATGACTCGCTTAAGCTAGCTAGCATGCCATGCACGCATGATGACTTACAGTACATTATCTTGTCGCTGAATAGAGGACGCTGACTGCTGTAGAGATATACGTAGATATCATATCATATCAACTGTGCAAGTATACTGAACACTATTGTATACCATGTTAGTATGTATATACGTAGACGAAAGAGAGTCCAGCTAGCCCGACGGAGTTGCTCCGACTCTATAAATTTAAAATACTGGAAAGTACCATACAGAAACGCCGGCGCGTACGGTACGGTACGGACGGTACCGGTACGCAGCCCCCTCACTGGCTAGGAAGTTTGTCTCCATCCCTAGAAACGGCGTAGAACTACGAACAGACGCAGAGCAGAACGTTGAACCGTTATTTTTTAACTTTGCCTGCTAACGTCGTTCAGTATGCTCCGTGGTTTGATCTGGAGAACGTCCCGAAATCATCCGATAGACCTGAATACTCTCGTGACTCTATAATTATAGACAGTACCTGGGAGAAGCGAACTCGAGGAGTCAATAAGCTGCATATCATATAGCCTAGCAGCGCATAGTTGTAGGCATAGTGAGCGCAGTATTAATATAAAAAGAAAAATCAAAACTCGGCGCATTCCGAGCGAGCGCGGTAGCCGCTTTTAATATTTGCTTCTTTGCTTTTTCGCTGAGACATCAGTCATACATGTCTTGCATATTAGTACGGGCGTACGGACCTTACTACGGCCTCTGTATAGTTAGTTAACAAATATAATTATATACGCTGTATATAATTCAGCGTATATAATTATATCGATGCTATTCAAACCCCGCGGTACGGCGCCGTGTACTTGACGGAGCACTCTGTACCGGTACTCCGTACTCCAGTATACCGAAGTCTCATGCTGGACTGGACAGCACTGAACACTGAACAGCAACACACAAAAAATAAAACTCACGTACCTGAACAGTGAAGCCTGAACTTTGAAGGCTCTGGCCGACAGAATCCTACGCGCCGATAATAGTACATCCGTGCGGAGAAGTCCGGTATTCGCTAGTCCTGGCGGTAGTACGAGTACTTCGTAAGCCTGCTGTAATTGTATTAATGTGTCCGGCGAATCCACCAATCACGGCGCTGGCATCTCCAGCTTCATTTTATTTCGTCTTCGCTTCGTTCTTCGTTTCAACTTTCGTTGAGGAAGGAATGATGCTTCTGTTTTGGGAACTCCGTCTCTTTCTTTCGTCCGTCATATACATAGCTGTCGTACAGTCGTAGTGTAAGTCGAGGCGATCTCACAGCGGAATGCGTTCCATCGTGTGGGGAGCTCGTATTCGCCACCACCGACCTAACTCCGTAGTCCATAGTCCATAGTCCATACACCAAAGTATGATAGTATGACTGGGTACTGGATACTCGATGGATCCGGCCATCCTGATCCGTTCGTTAATTGCCATCGTGTATTTTCCCAGTCCATTCATTGCCACAGCCGCGCCTTCCAGAAGAATATGAATATGCATTGAATGGATCGAGATCTGCAGTGCGCGAGTCAGGGAGCTTGTGCAGTGCAACGTAACGTACTGGCCCGATCGGGTAAGCCGGGCTTGTCTATCCTCAGCGATCAACAGCTTCGTTGCATGTCGCATGACCTGTAAGGAATCTGTCTGGTATTCATGTCGTTCATACCGAGCATATGTTCATATTCACATCATATCATATCATAACCATGTCATAGTATCTCGTGTCGTGTCATGTCAAGTGTCGTCAAGTATGTCGAGTAGTATGTATGTGTCCATCACGTGATGTCGAATCGCCAGGGTTAGGGTTCGTCTGTGGCGTAGCTTCAAATTCACCACATAGCAGTACGGAGTAGTGCGATTCAAAGAGAAAAACAAGACGAGGAACAGGCTTATTTATATCTAGCATGCACGTATCTTCGACAATCTAGATAGAGAGAGATTATTGAGTGGATTGAAGAAAAAAAGATAAACTAAAACAGCTGCTTTAGGCATAGATAGATAAGCCGAGCACGCGACAACAAATCACAGCTGCCTATTTGGAAAAATCGATCTGCTCGGAAGACCCAGGATTAAGCACGGCATTGAGCACGTCAGTCAGATCATCTGTAGCATTATCTCTGTCTATCTTTACTATCTAAGTATTTACGTAGTTGGGGCTGAGATAATGCTTTCGTTGGTTTGTAGATAGATACACATTAGATAAATTCTATCTCTATCTCTTCCTTGCGCCTTGGTGCCAGGTGGCGATGATAACACCAACACAGATCTCTGTTCAAAGGCAATTTGAGATAAGACGATTCTGGATAGTTTATGCTATCTGCGTATCTACTCGTATCTACACTGAGTACTACCTGAGTATCTCTCTATCTCTCTCTATCTCTATTCAACATCTATCTTCTGGAATTGTACGTACTTGGTTAGATGGGGCTGATTATCTAGGGCTAGCCTACTACGTAGGTAGTACCTACGTGTCGATGCACTTGCATTATCTGTGGGTGCCGTTTGCATGCACTAGGGAGAGAAGAGCAGGAGAAGAAAGGTGAAAAAAGAAAAAGAGAAGAAAAAGAAAAGTAATATGAGAGATAGATAGAAGTAAAGATAGCGATGATGCAATTCATTTCTTATCTTTCTCTCTTTTCTCGCCTTGATAAGTATGTAGGGGGTAGATGCGGTGTACATAGTCAATGCCCATGCCAGTCTCTTAACCTTGAAGACTGGTGAATATGCTGATCGGAGACTTCCATTGCCATCGGACTTTCTAATCTATTCGATTCATCTCGATAGTGTCCAATGTCCGGCCGACTCCGACTGCTGAACGATAGTGCTGAACCTTGGCCTATCTCTGTACAACGTGGCTGCTTGGTGTCTGTCAGCTGGTGTATCTATGCATTGATATAGGGTGTGGTCATGCATGACCTACCTGAACGAGTAGAGACATCTGAGGTGCAAGGTATGCTGTGCCATAGATCTGATCTAGTTAGGCTCGATACCTCTTCTATCTTCGCCTTCTTCTCTCCGACAGTCATCGTCGTCCTCTCAGTCCCGTGCGAACCAGAACAAACCCAAGTCCAAGCCAACATCATCGACAAGAGCAACAACAACTAGACAAGTTGAACAGCCTCACGACTCGGGAGTATATTGACGGTTCTGTTATCGATCATGTTCTCAGGCGTTCGACAATGTCTAGAGGACTGATCAGCAGATGCAGAAGCATATCTATCAACAACAAGACGAAACTTGGAACAGGTGAACACCTAGACGATACGATGAATCAACGACATGACGGTCATGGCATGGACATGGATACGGACACAGAGTTATCAGGCATCTAGAGAAGGATTGACTCACTAACTATATACAACTGACCATACTCACCTAATTCTACCACCAACACAGCAAAAAGTCATCTCGGACATCTTGAGAATTACTCACAGGACCATAGAGGATTACACAGATTCACCAGGCAACCGAACATCCTCCCACCCCCGCCCACTCCCATCCCCAAGGCCATCCGCGCTGCCAAACCTGCCAATGCCGCGCCACTCAGTCATATTAATCCAGCCAATCTGCTGCAAATCCCCAAACCCGCCTACCCAATACGCCCGCGTCACGACCAAGCGCGCCCAGAACCCGCCGTGCGGACTATCCTTGTTCCCCGGCAGCCATACCTCAGCGTCCGGATGGGAGGCCAGGAAGCATTCCTCTATATCCTCCTTCTGCTCTCCTGATAGATCAATACGCTCAACATACCCAATCAGCGACACCCGCGGCAGCCCAGCCTCGCTAAGCGGGAAGTCCGGGTAGACCGGCTCCGTGTCCTTCAGATGATCCCACCAGTCAATCGAGAGGCTAATATTTGAGCCCTGCGCGGCATTGCGGAATGTAGTTGAGACATAGAGACCTAGGAGGATGGGGTTGCCGTTGTTCTCTGCATCTTCGGTGTAATCAGAGCAGTCGGCGATGTATTCTGGTAGACTGATTGGTATGCCTTGTAGACCGGCTGAGGCTGCGGACTGGTAGACCGTTGAAGTAATGCCGACGGATGATTTGGCCAGCAGGCGACGCGCGAGGAGGGTGGATGTGAACCATGATGGGCGAGAGAATTCCTCCTCATCGGGTTGCGATGTATACCTCAATGATGACGGAGATGAAGATATGGAGGAAGACAACGGAGCTGGTACTGACGACGTAGTCGTAGAAGTAGTACTCGTAGTCCCATCAACGGCAACCACGACCGTCGTGTCGCTGCTGCTGCTGCCGCCACTGCCACTGCCAATAGGTGTATCGTCGTGCACAACATCCGAAACAAAGCTCTTTAATGGATCGTCATGGCCATGACCATGGCCAGAGCCGCTCAGAGCAGCCTGCTGCAGCACATATTCTTGCGGGAGGAGTGGCTTGCCCAGGACCGCAGGGGAGCATAGTGCTAGACCTAGCAGTGTTATAATAGCGTAACGTCCTTTGCTACGCGCCATGGTGAATGCGGCTATAGTAAATAGTGAAATGATAATGAAGAGAGAAGAGGCCGCTGGGAAGAGGCGGGGTGAGGTGAGGTAAATAAAGTCGAGCGTTGCAGGTCAAATGACTCCGGTTTCGGGCTTATCAATCTTATCTGATCGCGCTAACCCGGGAATAGTCCGATCATGATCATGCCATACGAGTCACGACAGCACGCCTCCGGTATGCTCGGCTCTCAGCCTTTTACTCCAAGTTTTTTAATAAACTCTACTCGGTTACATTTACTAAAAATGAAAAACAAGTCATAGGTATTGTATGTATTGCTTGCTAGTTAGTGGTTAGTGGATTACTGCTATATCTACATCCGAATAAGCATCCGAGGCATGCCACCCATGTCCACTTTTGTGAAGTTGTTGAGGGTTATAAGAAACATGAAAACACCAAACCCGTTGCAAAGAGAAGGGAGAAAATGGATGGACTCCGAGAAATGCATATCGCCTTCGGACCGATTCCCCACTCCTAGAAAACGAGAATGCAACCAGAAAACTCGAGAACGAACCTGACCGTGCCACCCACTCCGTGAAAAAAAGTTGGAAAAGACAGACAAAAATCAAGGACACAACGCGCAAATAAAATGAAATAAAAGAAACAAATAGATTGCAATAAGCTTGCGTACTTCATACAAGATGTCCAGGTTCAGCCTAGTACATCATATTCATAATCGTGAGGAGGACGCCAGGTCATGCCTGTAAATAACTGCAGATTATACATATATTAATATATATACAATCGCTGTTGAAATACCAGCACGTATTACGGGTCATCGTTCGCAATGAAAAGATCTCGGAGATCTTGTCAGGTATTATTTCATCGCTGTTTGTTGCATGTGGGAAAGAAGCTGGTTGCGAACTTCGGCACTGCAGCACGCACGCTTAACCGCTCCTTTATCGGCAGGAACAGGAACAGGTAGCTGGATAGAGCTTAGACGGCGATCCGAGGTATTGGAGAGCAAAAATGATTTGGCAATCCTTTCGTCTGCCATCACACCAGCCTCTCCATAAGCTGAGGCCATCAAATGGCGGACGTTGTTCTGCAGAATCTGATCTTCAGAAGAAGTCCTTCCTCGCTTTCTGCAAGGCCTGCTCTCGTCCACCTTATCGGCAGGAGACTGGGACCGCAGGAGGGCACCAGACAGTTCGCACAGCCCCTGTGCGGCTTCATGAGTTGTCATGTCCACAGGTGTATTCAGAGAAAAGTTTGACAGGTCAGGCACTGTCCCACATAGTCCGGTATCAGTTTCTCCTTCCGGAGAAATACAAACACCACCAAGCGAGGTCTCGTCAATGGGCGAGTGTATTGACAGGTTCTTCCGGCACTCCTTCAACGACATGGCAGCGCAGCGACGAGTCGCCGTAACAGCCAGCCTTGGCTGGCTTGGCGCGCAAGTCGCAGAGCCACACGATGAAATTGAAGAGGATCTTGAAGAACGAGAGGATATTGTCGACACGTCCGAAACCATTGACTCGGGTGATGATGCAGAAGAGGTAGAGCGGGCCAGAGAAGACCGGCGGGTCAAAGTTGGGAATCCCTCGATATTATTGGACTTGTTGCCTGTAAAAGGGCGCGGGTCCAGGGCCATCCGGGACATGCACATGTTTTGGGCCTGGGACATGGCTGACACGAACGATGGTCGCCTCGAACAGGGTCCGCGAGCACTCACTGCAGGAGTAGAGGCGGCGCTAGTTTGAGGCGTCAATTGTGGTGTAGGTAAAAGCCCAAGCTTATGCAAGGCAGGGAGGGTCGGGTTTGAGCAATCAGAACGAGGGCTGGGCTCTGAAGTAGGAGCGGTGCGAGGGCAAGCTGGAGTTTGTTCGCTCAGAGAACAAATCGAAGAAGCGACACTTCTGTCGCGTGGTGAAGGAATATCACCTAGAATATCCAAGCCGAACAAGCCCGAAGAGTTAGTAGATACAGGTGCGCTATCTACCGTGACCAGCTCCGGGGTTAGTTTTGGAATTATAGTCTTCCAGCAATCGTGAGGATTGGGAGACGCAGATGGACCCGGTGTGTACTTGAGTACAATGTCTGTCCATCGGTGATAGATAGACTCCGGGACGTGGAGTTGCCAATCCACTGCTTGCAAGAACATCATCTCGTTTTGGTTGATCTCTTGGGTCTGTAGACCCGAGATCTTGCTCCAAGCACGAGCCGAGTAGTTTCGGTCCTGCAGATATTTCGATGCAAGAATCAGCGCGGCGAGGAACATTCGTCGACCGCACTGCATCGCTCGACAACTAGGGCTGTCACGAGATTGTTCCGTGGTCAAGTCACCGTTCGGAACATGTGGTCGGATCTTGACAAGGTAGTAAAGAGCGACCTGTAAAGTACTATAGCTAGTACGAGACCTTCGCAGAGTTTCTTGAATGAAAGTGCGAAGGGGCAAGACACCCTTACAGCCAAGAGACTCACTCCGAACAGCAACTACTGACAGTGGCCATATAGTCTCGACAATTTGTGATGCGGAGTCTTGCAAAGGAATTCAGCATGACACGATCCGCGGCCCAGGGGAGATTTGTTTTGGAAGTATAAACTTACCGACCAAGTTGTCGACAAAAGAGATCTTGCGGTCGCACTGTCGCACGAGCGGGGGAGGCAGTCGAGGACACGCAGTGGATGCACCGTTTGAAGTAATCGCAGGGCAAGCTGTACGTCTAGGATGCTTCCGAAGCTCGGCAGGCACTGCACATTCCGCAGCTTTAGAGGGACATTCTCTCAAGGTAGTGCGCAAACAATGAGACGCATTTTCAGGATGAGACAAACCCGACTCCTCATTTTCCCAGATGACATCAACAGCAGTCGTCGAGGAGGAGGAAATTGAGCTCTGAGAAGACACACAATCTAGTGAGAATATCGAGGAGGATGAGGAAGAGGCTGAAGAGCCCATAGAAGATGAATATGGATAAGAGATTACCGTCTTCCTCTGTTGACCTGGGTCAGAAATATTCAGACCCAAGACGTCTGAGCCTGGCATGTTTGACATGTTATTGAATCTTGCACTTCGCAGTTCACAAGTTGTGCAGTATTCAATGCCGGGTAGACGTTTTGTTTAAACCGTGGTATCAATTAGACCGTTTCGAAAATAACCAGGAAGGAAAACCGATAGACAACCGTCTTTCAAAGGCGACGGTAGGCCTCAAATAGTGTGATGGTACTCCAGGGTCTCAGGAGGATGATTGCTGAGACAACTCAACTCAACGCCCTATCCAGGGTATTGAGAAGATCGGAGAACCGGAGGCGGAAAAAATATTAACAAGATGCGAGTATTGGGCAAACCGACCACCGTATATACACGTTGATTCGACGTCGACCAAGCCAGGGGGGGTAAAGCGAAGGAGCAAACAGACTGCGAGTCGTTACTCCGGATGTTCAAGACGCGAGGCGGGTATCGTGGTTTAGAAGCGTGCGACGGTCTTGTTGGACTTTGGTAGATCTGACGAGTAGCGTGCGATAATACAGGTGATCGGTTCGGTAAAGGTTTCAACAATAGAGTACATTTTGAGGATAACGAGCAAGGGTGGTTGTTAATAGAGTTGTAGCAAGGTAGACAGGTGATCTTCTAACAAGCAGGCAGCATTCGGTGAGAACGGGGTGCTTGTTAAAAGTGAGTCAATAGTCTATCACGAACTCTGTCACAAACCATCGGGGCGCGGCGGAGCTAGTGGTAAGGCAAGTGAGAAAGGCGCGCGTCAAGTGGTGCCAGCTAAGGTGGAAGAGGTCACACAGGTCAGCAAGGGAATCGGCAGTTAGACTGGATCGGCAGGTGATTCATATAGGAAGACTCTGGAGCTTTGAACTTGGCCACTCGACCTGACTGCGGAACTCCAGTGATTGGGCGACCGACGTGCTGTCAGGTACCAGACAAAAGGAAGAGCGGGGTGGCGGCGACAGAGTCGAGTGACCGGCAGACAGGATTCAGCGTCCAGAGTTATAAGCGTACAAAGAAGGGCATGATGGGTGTGTCATAGCAGGCAGGCAGCGGTGACTCAGTAGTTGGACTTACTCAGTAGGCTGGGCACCGGGCTGGGGGTGGCGAGCAACTAGCGCGGCGATGCCGGGTGCCTAGAATCGGGGGCCTGTCGGGTAGAGGGAGACAACCGAATGCCTTGAAAACGCTGAAAGGAGAGACCGAGATGAGTTGACAGAAAACACAAGACGATGGATGGCGTGGATGATAGTAAAAAGGAGAGGATAGAGAGGAGATGGGAGATAGATGGGGGGGGGGAAGAGAGAGAGGAGAGGCGAAGGGAGGGAGAGGAAATCAGGAGATGGCCGGGAGGTGTTAAGGTGAGGCCTAAAAAAGAGGGTCAGTGAGGATGAGTCTTCAGCGTCGACCAGAAGAGGAAGGGGGGCAGTGAGACAGACTGGGTGGCAGGGCGAGGCAGGAGCAGAAGGGGGCAGGACACCGGTAACGGTGCCCCCGTATCAGCACGGTCACAGCATGGTAATTAATGGCACGGTGGATGTTCGGGCAGGGCTCTGTGCGGCGCACCCAGTCATTTCCGGGCGGCAAGGCAAAAAAACAATACACACGGCGTACTAGCGGTAAGGAAAGGCTCGGGGCGACAAAAGGGCAGCGACTGATTATTAACAAGAAAAATGGAAATCTCACGAGGTCACAAGCGTTAATTGCCGCTAATAATGGTTGATTATCCAACCAAAGAGCACGAAAGAAGAAGCAGAAGAGAAAAATTTGCCGCTCAGCAGCAGGCAGCAAAGGAGGCAAAAAACGAGCTGTCTGTGCTCGCTTTGCTATGCTATGCCGTAGATGGGCCGATCGGAGGAGCCACCATAGGCTGCCAAATACAATCAACTTATCAACAGACTTGCGATGATTTGAGATGGCAAACGGTTCTGGCGGGGCACTGGATCGGGCAAGGAGAGATCTCGGAATGGAAAGAAGCGCGATGGTAACAATATAGTAAGAATAAAGGAAATATCAGTATCTGTACAACATAGGAGAAATTCGAGGATTAGTGCTGCTCGCGCAGACTTTCAGTCAGATTAACCAGGGTCATTGTGAACGTGTGTTGGCTGAAGACAGAAGAAAAAGAAGGACAGACTGCAAACGGGATGGGATATGGCTTTTTCACCTTCATCGACAGGCAGCAACTGGCATGCCAGTGTATGGTAATACGGAGTACCGAGTGCGTACAGATGCACGGGGATGTACCACGTTACTGGGTGCGCTGGCTGTATTGGTACCGTCACAAACTTACCCGCGAAGCCGTGGATTCTCTCATGCTTCCAAATCTGGGAGGATCCACAGGGAGAGGAGGCTAGTCTGCATAGGGCTAGCCTTATACGTGCTGATTGGCCGTCCACAGGCCAAGTCAAGAGCCCCGCTGTTTGGTGGACCAACCACGTCACTGCACGCCATCTGCATTAGCGCCACCCACCAGACACACCGACGCCCGCGGGCCAATCACAGTGAAGATAATATTAATGTGTATAATCAACTCTCTGCAGCCAAACACGACAGACAGAAGAGGCAACGACGTGGTACCTAGCTACGTAACCAGTGGATAACTGCATGGAAGATAGTCATGGTTTTGACTTTGTTCCTCTGGTTGCTAAGATAAGTTTATCCCAAAGCAAGGCGACAAGCTAGGCAGTAAGCACGTAACTATGTACTATATACTGCTAGTTACCCAAAATAGGTCACCCATTCGGCCCTTAATCTTGCCGCCTTGGTATACAAATACGGACCGTGTTATACCAACGCTTTTTGAATCAAATGACCATATGACTAACTTATTTACGACCCTTTTGCGGCTGTACAGTTTACCAATCACCACAATTCCACCAGTCCGGAGAGTATTTGGCTGAAACTCTGCTGTTCCAGAGTTCGTCACGCTGGGCATTGTTGGAACAGTGGGCTGACTCAGAGATGGTGGGTCTGGTTATGACTCAAAGCAAAATATCGCCGCCTCCTTGGGTCGGGTCGATGTGCAGCCTGCTGCGGATTTACGGGTCTTCGGGTCACCTGTTTATCTTCAGACGGCGGTTAATTATGAAGATAGCCTGACGAAGATAAGTGTATTAAGTATATTTAATATTTATTTACTATCAGTATCACTATCTAGTATCTACAGCTCAAGTGATAGGGAAGTATAGGCCTTAAGCGCGGTAAACTCGACATGCGATTGGTCCAATTTTGTTGGTATATATATATCCGTCGATGACTCCAATATATACAGTGAGAGGCTGAGAGCAGCCTAGATCCATGGATATCAAAGCTGAGTATAGCTGAGTTGTGAAATATCCATCTATAATTCAAATATACAAACAAAGGAGACATTCTCTTATTTCACTGACTTTGTTGGGTGAAACTCAGCTACTTCTATTAATAGCAAGATATCTCGGACCACACAGTATCTATAGATATATTTTCACCGAGTAGATGTAATACTAGATAACAGAGCGCAAGGCAGAATTCAGCCAGCGTTTTAGTGCTAGATAGCAGGTGTGATGTGAAGAAAGTTATGATTTAAAATGTAGGTCATACTAGTCGAATCTATGTATGAAAGATAACCTAGATAGGCAGTACGAACAATCTCCTGTCAGAAAACTCCAGGCAGCTAAGAGACTGTGCAGAATGCTGAAGGAACCTGGTTCATAGCTCTCCCCTTCTTTAGCTCCTTAGATTGTCGACCGACGAATTCTTTGTGCTCCCAAAATTGACCCGAATCCGGACCTCCATCTGGCTTCCTCCACTCAGACCGTGGAGGATATGGCGACTTGTCGAATATTAAACGGAGTTCAAACCTTGGGTCTGTACCATACAAGCTTCCTGGAAAGCCGATATATGAAGGCACTATAAAGTTGCCTCTCTCGACTCGGATTGTGTATAACTTGGACTGAAAAGCCTCATCTGTGAGACCGAGCTCGTTGAGTATGGTGTTTCTGCTTAATGTCGATGTGTGCCACTTCTCTGGTATTCCTTTGGAGAGGGTTATTTCGAGGTTGAGTTGCCCAAGGACAATTGGGGAAGAGCCTCCTGCTTTTGCGCCGAGCGGTGGTGGTGATTTGGCAGGGTCAAAAGGTTCCTTGATGCTCTTCCATGTAAGATCTGCAAGGATATAGTAGTTGAATTCGCAACGACACCATAGCTTTGTTTTCAGATAGTTATAGTTAGCTGTGATCATTGTTAGGGACATGGTAAGCTCAAGTTGTTTTACACACCTCTCCAGTACCGTCCTTGTTGAATTTTATCATTCTGCCTTCTATATCAAAGGACCAATAATCTTCCCCGGTGATAATAGAGCAAAGTGCTTCGTTCATGTTGAAGATAACTAGGTATTGTTGGCGAAGAAAGGAACCGTGGCATACTGGTTGAAGGCTACCTACGTTCCTAAATAGGTGACACGGCTGCTGGGCAAACTTGAAATATAATTAGTCCAATTGTCGAGATTTGACTGGCCAGGTACGGATGTCCTCGGGACTTGAGGGCTCTAGGCATCCGTTGATTAAACGTATAGCTGTCAAGATGTAGGTAGATATATATATCCTTACCTCGGTACACTTCCACCGACGTATCTTTATGAAACCCAAGCTATATATCTTGTTAGCATCATGTCCAGTACTGTGACAATGTAAATATTGCATAGATAAATCATAGCGTCACCTAGCTAGTTCTAGAGATGGAGGATGGGTTAAGAATTCTGCTTTGGGGAAAATGTACGGTCGACTGTTGCAACGTACGATAATTCTTTTTTTTTTAAAAAAAAATTTACCTAGTAAATAGTGACAAATACTAGTAATTTAGTTTCATCCGTAGAGTGGGTGTTCCTATTGACAGAAACTTTTTCATTGCTTTCTAAAATAGCTTTCTATATACTCTAATTATTAGTCTTTATAAGTCTTATTATATGGAGTGATAAATTATATTATTTAAAGTATAGATTAAGTGATAGTCCTGCTCATGGTTAAAAGACCCGAGTGTATTTGATGTCTGCGTTGCAGACCGCATCAAAGACCACCACTGTTCAATATAAACCCAGAAAGCACCACACTTCTTATGATAGAGAAATACAAAAATTATCTAAGCACTAAAATTCCACTGTTGATAGGCAAGAGTGTTCTTCATTCCGTTGACATGTTGCCTTGCTGGTGTTTAGAAAGCAACCACAACCAGGCTTATTGCCATCATCTTCTTACCTTTATCCATTCTTTGTCCTTGTAATTTCTAATCATTATATTACTAGCATCTGCAGCAGATTTCATAATCAAGAAATCTCCTAAGAATGATGCCTGATGGGTTGAATTGACTCTGCTTCTTTTAGAGTTCCCAATTGCTTCGCAGCAAATAGTGTCTCAAATAGAGTATTCAAATAATCTAGAGACCTTCATTTAATCATAATAATAAGATAGTATCAACATAGAGTGGTATTGGAGCTATGTTTTAAACTTCAATGGCAGGCAGATAGTGTTAGGGCAGTACTGTGAATGGCTAAATTTCCTATTTAGGAAATTAGCATGTGTGTGGTATATTCAGACAGAAATCGATCAGAAATGGAAATATGTTGGGAAGGAAGCTGTGAACTTGGCAAATTTCAAACATTGGAATTCTCATCAACATAGTGATATAAAGCATAGTAATAAATATAAAGACAACTTTCTGCTTAAGACAATAACTCTGTTCTTTCTCTGCATCCCTTTCTTTACATGTGTTCATTGATATTTCAAACTATGCTTTGTGCAGTCAACAAAGAGTAAAAGCAGAAGCTCATTATAACACTTCTTCCAAAGATCTCCTGTACTCCAAATTGCTCTTTCCTTGGTTTTAGATTTATATGGTATTCAAGATTTGTTAATTCAAAGTGAAGTTGCTCTTTATTAGAAGCTGTATGCCGCCCAAAGTCACTAGATGTGCAGTAACAAAGTAATCTTGGAATATTGCACCCATAAAGAAACGTATCCTTTGACGCCTTTTCAAAGACTAATTGTACAGTTTGTCGCTCTGTTCCTGAAAAACCCTGTTGTTGGGAGGACATTTGGAGAAGGGGATGCTGTTCAAAAGGCAATAAATCTGTCTGTCTGTTTCTTGCCTTCTTAATTCCACTCATCTCCTGGCAACACCGGAAGTCTTCTGTTTTCTCGCTCAATCGGTCTCTATCCCAACACTCTGCTTGCATTTCGTCGCGTTTCCGCCGGACCTTCTTCAACCAAGCAACCAGCTTCATACAAGAAACCAAAGAAAGAACGGGCCTAGGCGAAGAAATTGGGCTTCATAGAAAGATGGCGAGCGAAGTGTCTGCGTCGAGAAGGATGGAAGACCGGGTAAGTTAGACAAAATAGCTCCCTTCGGTTCTTTTGGCGGGTAGAAAGATGAATAAAAAGGCATCTCTAACCGGTGTTCATGAGTATGTATAGGGTTGGGGTGGCGCCTTCGGTGGGATGGATTTACCGGCAAACCCTACGGAGACTGTTATCAGAAACTACATCCAGGACAACAACAATCCTCACATGAGAATACAAATCCGACAGGAATCGAGGATGGTGGGAAATGAAGAAGGCCTCAACGGCTTTGAGAGCATGATGAAGAGGCTTGAGGCACTCGAAAAAGAAACCACGGCGCTGAGGACGGAGAAAGCAGCCACCGACACACAGATCAAAGCCCTCAAAACGGAGCAAGACATACAGATCGAAGCCCTAAAAACGGAGAAAGCAGCCACCAACATACAGATCGAAGCCCTGAAAAAGGAGCAAGCAGCCACCGGCATACAAATGGCAGCCCTGCAAAGCGACATGGACATGATTCATGTCACTGAACTTTTTGCATTCCTTCCCAACCCGAAACGGCCCAACACTTTCGCAAGGAACGAACTAGTCCACGGAGGAAACGTGGAATTCGATCTCACGATTCTCAAGTCCTTTTCGACAAGTGGGCTCCAGTACAAATTCGATCACTCCGACTTGGAAAGTGCGTTCAAAGCAAGGTATTGCCTAGATTCTGTAGCTTTCAAAGATGGCCTTCCGGAAGAGATCAAGCATGTGGTCAACATGCGAAGCAACCTTATGTACCTATACGTTTGGAAGAATGCCACTGGGCTTAAATCAGATCGACGCGACAAGTTGACGGCGAGGTGCAATGAGATTGTCGAGCGTTGGCAGAAGAAAACGAAGTACTCGAAAGAGAACACGGAGTCAGAACTGAAAGAACTAACCGCAGAATACTACAAGTGATTGTCTTCTCAAACCATTGGCTTTTCTTGTTATGTGTTTCTTTTGTTTCTTTTGTTTCTTTTTTGCCGGGATTGACGAGTCGGTTGGAGTACTGAGAGGGTTGAACATGTACTTAGGCACACCATAGTAGACAGTCTGGTTACAAAAATGATTGGATTTGTATTACCATCATGAACATGCTATTGCTTTGTCTTGAGGCGAGCATATTCCATTGTTTCATAAACTGTAGGCTGTTAGAGAGTATAGAAAATCTAAATATACGCTTAGCCTGGGTGGTCTAACCTGATACCATACTTCACCGCCTGATGCATGACCCCACCTGATGCATGATTTTGGCCGAAAATACAAAAAATCGCGAACTCTTCATACCATGATTACTATACCAATATAGCCTTAATTAAGCTCGCTTTTAAAGTTTTATAATTCTTAGAGCTAGAAAAGAAAGTTAATATTATTTTAGTTATAAAAACCTTTAGTATTAGCTATTCTATGCTCTTAAAATAATTCTGCCAAGTTTTGCACTTAAAAGATGTATA